>VNJN01000192.1:0-20689 GCA_008042485.1 Drosophila mayri | reverse complement strand
CTGAAACCTGGTTGAAGCCGGAGATCCTCTGCTCCGAAATTCTTCCAAGTAAGTATACAATTTACAGATTAGATCGTCTTCTCCAGCGTGGTGGTGGAGTTTTAATTGCCGTTGACTCTTGCCTCATCTCGGAAAAGTTTGTATCTAATGACTTTTGGGACATCGAATTTATCTGTGTAAAACTATCTTTTCAGGTAGTTCCATTTATGTAACCTGCTCTTACATCCCTCCATCTTCGAAAGAGCCAATTTATTGGAAACACCTTGCGGCAATTCAGACCGTTTCCAATCGGCTTTCTGACAGGGACCAATTACTGGCTTTGGGTGACTTCAACATACCTGGAGCTCACTGGTCTTCTGATGGTGTGTCTAATGTTCTTCACACTGCGGCACAGCATGACCTCATAAATGGCTTGCTAGATTTATTCTTATCGCAAGTTAACCATATTTTTAATTCTTTAAATCGCTTACTTGATCTATGCTTTGTCTCCGATCCTGCAGGTGTAAACCTAATTAGAGTTCCTCCAATGACGCAACCTGAAGATCCTTATCATCCAACTTTCGATGTGACTATCGACACTGGGACAGTTTTAGCAATGAAATCTGGTAGTAGTTTAAACAGGGTCCGCTGTTTTCGAAAGGCTGACTATCAGAGGCTAAACACTCTAATAACTGAATTTGATTGGTCAAAACTTTACACGAGCTCGGACATGGTTTAGTAGTTAACCACTGTAGGCGTGAGTTTGAAGTAAATGAACCCTTTAGGGTTTTATGTACGGATTACAATTGCCTATTTATTAGTATTGAAGGCATAGAAAGCCTTCAAAAACTAAAAGCTGTATTGCTTGTAGTACTAGCCCGTAGCATATCTTGATTCTTCCTCGTTCTATTCTATCTTTTATTTCTCGCGTCTGTCTAGTACGCGTTTCATGCCGTACGTTACACGGTTGACCATGGAAAAAAAATGTTTCGTTTCCTCATAAAACATTATTTTTTGAGAGGCAAAACAGCGACGGAAACTAAACAAAAGTTGGATAAATACTATACGGCTCATGCTCCTTCGGATTACACCTTTAAATATGGGTTTCGAGAGTTTCGTGGTGCCGAAACTCCACAACCGATGAAGTCCTTAGTGGCAGGCCCTCCGATGAGGTTACACAGAAAAATGTCCCAAAAATACATGAAATGGTGTTGTTTGACCGGAAAGTGAGAGTCCGGGAGCTAGCAGAGGCCACAAGGATTTGTAATGAACGTACAGGACATTATTAGGGCGAAATTTTGCATATGAAATAATTATCTTGCCGTTGGGTGCCGCGTTTGCAGACTCCAGACCAAAAATACGATTTGGCTCCCTCGGACTATTACCTCTTCCCAAACCTCAAAGATGGCTCATCAATAAAAAATTCAGCTCGCGGGAGAAAATCATCGATGCTGCAGGGGGGTATTTTGCAGACCTTCCGGAGAAATATTTTTTATATGGGATAAAAAAGTTAGAAAATCGATGAAGTGTATCGACCTAAAAGGAGATTACGTTGAATAAAAATAAAATTTGCATTTCCAAGGAGGTTACTTTTCAGCCCACGTAGTAAGAGCGTTGGCCAATTTCAGGGATTGCTGCTGTAAAACAGCAAAAATAGCCTATAATTCCATATTTAAAGACAATTTTTTACGTTTTTTATGAGTGACAGCTTTCGATAAGCTTTCAAATTGGATGGAGGATGGAGATGTAGCTCTGTGGAAATACGATTTTCACATCTGTTAAAAATCCCTATAAGTTCAAATTTTTGTTCTAAAAATTTTCCGATTGTTCCTATGGCAGCTATAAATTATAGATCGGTATGATAGTTCGATAAATTTAAATAAATATGTTCCTGTTTATGTAAACGTATCATATACGTAAAAATGCATAAACAGGAACATATTTATTTAAAATTTCATCATCGAGAAGTTGGTGTTCCTGTATAGGGAGCGACTTCCTACTACGGCGCATCCAACTGCATATTTTGACACTAAAAATGAATAAATATCTATATAGAAAGCCCTTCCCGAAGTGAAAAACTTGTTTGGAACAGTGGCGGATCTAGGGTTGCTGGCGCCCGGAGCAAAGCGAAAAATTCCGCCCCCTCCCTATTTGCTGTGCGAATAACATTAGGAGTATTTTAAGTGTAAATAGGTTAATAATTATTGAAAGCTTATATGTTTGAAGAATTGTATTTCATATAGAGTCTTTTGTCAGTTACAACGGAAAAAAACATTATTATTTGTGTTTTTGCAAAACAAAAAATATTACTTTTAGAATATAACTTTTCTGGCCTTGATTGCCGCAAATTCAGCAATAATATCATTGTAGTCGAGTGATGCTGCTACTTCTTTTTTGATAGTATAGCTAAATTTGACAGCCTGTCTTGGTTCCTGGTTGTGCGGAGATAAGATTTTATCAATTACAGTTTACTAAATGATCGCTCACACGAAGCCACGGACAATGGTAGAGTCAGCAAAATTTTCAATGCCGTCACAAGTGTTTTGTACGCCTCTAACTCGAACGATGAAATATACTATAGTATTCCTTTTGGGATGAGATCAAGACCTTCACCTTTTTTTATTGGCCCTTTCCAGAAGAAAAATGACATGAATTCTCGAAACATATATTGCTAGTCGGACTCGATTTAGCGCCTCTTAGATTTGGCGCCCGGGGCGCTTGCCCCTTTCGCCCTCCCCAGATCCGCCACATTCGCCTGCCTAAATATAATAGAAAGTGTTCAGGAATGGCTAGCAAGAAAGGTCTATGACTCCGGCAAGCAATATTCAACTAAATCCGATCTCATTGATAACATCCAAAAGTCCCTATCAACCATTTACAAGGACTACCTTAACAATTTATACCCAGCAGGATATATGAAGTTATGCATGATCGCGGAGGATCCACTGAGAAAAAAAATTTTAAGAAAAAAAAAATTTTAAGAAAATTTGTCATATAAACCTTTAATTCTTTAGTTACTTTAGAATTCAATTAATTTTTTTTCAAAAAAACAGTAGGAATTTGAATTTATTACAAAATGTGCTATTCAAGTGAGCCAAATTTTCAATGGCAATTATAGTACTTTTTGGAATTATTATTTTTTTTTTGTTATTTCTACTGAATTTGCATTACCAATTTTTTAAAGTTTTATTACATATAAAACAGGTATCAATAAATAATTTAAAAAATAATAAATAAATAATAAAGATTACCGATTTTTAAAATGTTTAATTTATGAGTAATTCGGTTTTTAGTGTAAGCAATTTGGGTGAGCTATTCAAGTGAACGGCAGTGTATCTCATTTGGATTTTGTTTGTTCTTCAATAATAACCTTTTTGTTTCAGAGGTCGAGGGCCGTTAAAAACTACAATGGATGTTATCAACGCAGCAAAAAAAATTTCAGAAGCAGGTACAAAATTAGATAAACTAACTAGAGAAATAGCAGAGCAGTGCCCAGAAAGTAGTACCAAGAAGGACTTATTAGCTTATCTGCAACGGATTGCCCTATATTGCCATCAAATTCAAATAACTTCAAAAGTTAAAGCCGACGTGCAAAATATAAGTGGCGAACTTATAGTTTCTGGGGTAAGAATAAAATGTGATCGGTAATAATAAGTGTATAAAATAAGATAATTTTCTTATAGCTGGACAGTGCCACATCGTTGATTCAAGCAGCTAAAAATCTAATGAATGCCGTGGTGCTTACAGTTAAATACTCATATGTGGCATCCACAAAATATACTAGACAAGGAACTGTTTCTGTAAGTTTATGATAGACAACGGAACAATTATTTTATAAATCAAAAATTTTTTTTCAGTCTCCGATTGTCGTATGGAAAATGAAAGCTCCAGAGAAAAAACCTTTAGTCAGACCGGAAAAACCAGAAGAAGTTCGGGCAAAAGTACGTAAGGGTTCTCAAAAAAAGGTTCAGAACCCTATACATGCATTGTCTGAATTCCAAAGTCCAGCTGATGCCGTATAACTATATTAATTTTTTCAAATTGAGTAATACCTATGTAATCGAATTTAACTATATTACTATATATCATCTTTATTAGTGTATTCCATATTCCACTTATCTTAACATTCAACAACAATATATCATTTATATATAATATTGCCAGACTCATAATTAATAAAATTTGTTGTATTAATTAAATGCCTTAGGAGAGCTGAGTTTGAAAGGATATTTTTGTTGCATTCTGGCGGTGATCGATAGCCGCAGGCGAAACAAATATCGCCTGGAAGAAGGTTGGCAGGGCCGAGAGAAAGGGGAAGAGTGGAACGCAAGACGCCACCTCCCAGTCGGACTTCGGTTCATCATGTGAGCTGCTCATAATGAAAAGCAGCCAGCGGCGGGTATGGGATTTTATGTTTATTTCCCAAACAAATAAATCCCCTTTTCCCTTTCGGGATGTTTACTGCTTAAACAGTATCTAAGCAGTTTCAAGCAGTTAACAAGCAGCGCGCAGTTTAAATAGCAATATGCATTTATCTGCATATCGGCGTTGCACATTTAATTGGCAACGTAGCGCGGTGCGTAAGCGGCTGGACTGAGAACCGCAGAGTCCCGGGTTGGAACCCCAGTCCAGCCGAAAATTTTTTCTTTTTTTTTTTTTATTTGAATTCCCCATGAACGCTGCACGTGAATTTCACAGTGAGACGAGCAGCGCCGTCGGCATCATGAATTACCCCGGCCGCCCATGTATAAAAGCGAATGAGAACTTTACATGGGCGGTAGGGTACAACCCCATGAACTTTTCGGTTGGAAAACCATGTCGACTTCCAACAGAAAAGTCCGACTGGGCTACCGTCCGCACCCAGAAAAGGGGAAAGTGGATCGTATGTAAGGATCATGAGAGGAGAGCCGGAGCGAGTGCCTCACCTCATACCAAGGCCGAAGCGGGGCCCTGGCCTTGAAAGCGGGTTTCGACCTCGAAAGAGTGGAGAGTCGGTAAGAGGAACTGGAATCGACGGGAACCGAGTCTATAAATAGGGAAAGCTTACGGCCAGTGGCGAAAATCCGAGCCAGAACGTCGAATCCCGCGGTCGAATTCGCGTAGTTCCGACCGAAAAAAATATATAGACAAAAAAAAAATTAGGCAAACGTGAGTGTAGTGTCCCAAAACGGAAGAATGAAGTGATACTTGTAAGGATGCACTACGGCCGAGATATGAACTCAGCGGCCCAGAGTCCCTTTCCAGTTAAATTTATAATTGGAAACGCCTGGAAATGGAGGGGCCGAGGTTTTGAGGATTTTTAGGGTGGGTTTTCTCGGCTCCCAACTGCCAGATTAAATTGCCCACGCTGGGCGGGTCAGAAACTACCGGCTCGGGGTCTCTCAGCAGCCAAATTCCCCCCTAGAGACTGGAGTCGTGGCTCGGGATCACCCAGCAGCCTGCTCCCGCGCCCGCAACCCAGACCTACAACCACAGCGCCGGCGTGCCCGAGCTGCCGCGGCCCGGCGGCTCCGCCGTGGTATCCCAACGGCGGGCCGTCGCCCTCCCCTAAATATTCCCCTTGACTAGTAATTTTCCAGCGGCGGCGCCCGGGCTAATCCCTGCGGCGCTTACTGAGATTGGACAAGACGGCTGGGAAGGGTCCCGCAGCCGCCGCCCGCGTCCACGTCCGGAATTTAACCCAGCAACGTGTCGCTCCTGTCCCCGTCCTGCCCAAATCCGCGCCTGGAATTACCCAACCGCAGCTGAGGTGGGGAGGAGGGGGCACAGTGTGGTGTGAGGGGCCGATTTGAGTAGGAAATGAATAATGTTACTTTTTGTGTGTTCATTCTGTTATTTTATTTCATGTGTGCTTGCCTGTGCTATTTTCCTACCCCTTTGTCTGTGTTATCTGCTCCCTAGTGTTCACACCACGTTTTATAATTTAGAAGTGGCGGGCGCCGTTCGCTCACCCGAGAGTTGTTTCCTCTGATTGCCCAAATCTTCCTTGTCGTCGGTGTCCTGGTCGTGTCTGGGGTACTCGTTGTCCTGGGTTTCGGATTCCGGTGCAAAATGTATGTGTTTCGCGGGGGTCACTTGTCTCGATTTTTATCTCACACTTCTAGAATCGCTGCTGGCCTAATTACGAGTGATCTTTTCCCCTCATTCCAGCCGTCACGTGGCCTAATTCTGCCCGCTCTTTTACCGGCTGCGCTGCCACGATCGATGGCGCGTGCCGTTCCGCATTCCATACATTCTTTGCCTAACGAGCTTTCTGTCTCGTTCCCTCTCTTGGGCTGCAGGTGGTCCATGCAAATTCCGTTTTGGCATTCCACCGCTCTGTCGGCGCCTGCGCCGCGGGTCTCTACCCGGATCGCGCTCTCCGGCCTCCTCTGCCGATCGCTGATTGGCGGATCTCGTGTTCCAGCCACTGCGTCATTGTTTCCTCTCGTTCCTTGAGGATGTTGCTAACGGTGCGGGCTATGTTGCCCATGACGTCAGGCCTGGTGTGGCCGAGGTGTGGGCCCGACCCTATGATTCCCTAACGCCTAATAGCCCTAACTAATATGTACAAACTTATTCTACTCTTATACCTAATCCTAGCCTACTGTTTACATTACGTTTTGACCTTATATTTACATCGTTATTTACATACTTTTAGTCGTGGCGGCGGTCACCCTGTGACCGTCGTCACATACTAATTAAAACAACCCCAAATAGGGAATAGAAGACCCGATCCGGAGATCGACGAAGCTCCAGGAGAGGATACCGGGACCAGGCTCAGGGAAGGAGAAAAAAAAGAAACGTGAGTCCGTTCCGATTGGGACAGAACATATTAATAATTGGCTCTGGCGGGTTTCACAGGGCGAACATCCCCAATCCCGGGAAAACCATTGTTTGGACCCGGGATAACTTTTTTTCTACCTGTCCGAGATCGAGGTTACAACCTCAAAAAAATCCGCCAAATCCCAGGAGTGGTCGACCGCCCAAAGAAAAAAACAGAGTCTGGTCAGGAAATATAATTTAATTTATTCGACTGATTTATTTAATTTATTTATTCAAAATATTTATTTATTTATTTATCCGAATTATTTATTTATCCAAAAGTATTTATTTAAACTTTTTATTTATTTATTGTTTGCTAGTGTAATTAAAATTTTTTTATTATACCCTGTACCAAAGGTACAAAGGTTTTGTGCGAGTACAATTTTCTGGAACAGGCAGAAGGAGGCGTGTCTGACCCCCAAAAGTTACCTAAATATTGATCAGGACCACTAAAGGAGTCGATATAGCCATGTCCGTCTGTCCGTCCGTCCGTCCGTCCGTCTGTCCGTCTGTCCGTCCGTCCGTCTGTCTGTATGGACGCCTAGATCTTAGAGACTATAAGAGCTAGAGACACCAAACTTGGGTTTTAGGCTTCTTATGTTTGCACGCAGATCAGGTTTGTTTTTAATTTTTCTGCTCCCCTTTTTGGTGGAGCTATTTGAAAAAAAACCATATATCACCCAAATTTATAAAGTTGTGTGAACCATATTTAAAACCTTTATGTATATTACCAAAATACACATATTGCCCAAATTTCATTGCGATCGTGCCATAAATAACGGAGATATAGGTTATAGGCACAGGTAGAGGGCTCCAAATAAATCAAAACGTTCATTATACATTTTAGTTATGTTCACATTTTTGTGAACTTAAGATTGCTTATTTCGAATTGGTTAGTGGTGCACCTGTCTAAGCTGCAGTCTACCCCAAGTGTTTTTTCTTAACAAAGATTAGTTGTCCCGAGTTCGATTACAGTTTGCGACAAGTCAAACTTTATATATTTAAAAAACAAATTTTTTTCTATAAATCAAAATGAGTACAGTACTTAATACTGCCAGCACAAAAAGTATATCTTTCTTTCAAATAATTTTGGCACGCGCATTATAATGGTACAGGATATTCTACTGTCGGGACACCCGACTGTATGTCCATCTTGTATAATGATATTTATTCATACGTGCCAGTGTTAAAAATTATAATGTCCGTTCGAGTCGTCTGTGCATAAATACCTATCTTTATTTATTTATTTATGTAGCCGGCAAAAATGCACAAATATTAAACAACGAATAACAGACAGAAACACAAGCACGCAATCCAAATGAAAACAAATTAAGGCACTGAATTAAAACAATTTAAAACAATTATTTATAAAAATAGTGGCAAAAATAAAACAATTTGGAAAATAATGATATAAATAACATACATATTGTTAGACCTAAATACAGATGAAGCAAAGCAATTATATCCTAATTTAAACTAAATCCTTAAATATCACCATCGATGAAATAGTGATCTGCCCAGGCCGATCGACGTAGGGGTGTTTATAATTGTCCTTTCCAAAAAAAAAGAACCCGTCTCAGCCCCTTGTCTGTATTGGAGCTCCAGTAAGGATGAAACGCTGAAAAGAATGGATGGTTAATTATCACATACATCTTTATTTATATTCATATCTATACCCGTACATTTCGTCGTGTCGTGTTGATTCCTTTTTTCGTCGTTGATACACATATGTTTGGGATGTTTGTTTTACGATTGCTGAAATGAGAGTGTAAAAAACAAAATTTGTATATTAGTAAAAATAAGCTCGAAAATGTTGAAGGATTAAAAATGTCTATAACGATGAGTTGCTAATTGTTTTACGTGGGGGGGAAGAATGATAAGTCGGATAAGTCGGTGACCAGGAAGAAGTCGGAACAGCCGTCTGCCAAGGGGAATCCGATGAACTGATGCGGATTCCAGGAAGGGAGGGTGCGTCGAGGGGTGACAACAGCCATGTCCCGAGCCTACATCTGAAGAGGAGAAGTGATCGTTAATTGTACATATTTTTGAGTTCGTTTACCTTTTGTTGTTGTTGTGGATTCCAAATCAGCTGGGACTATGGTGCGACCTGCGGGCAGACGGGGAAAAATCCCTCCCGAAACGACTGGCCTTTCCCCATCGAAAACAGCAGGTCGTAACATTTTTAATGGTGAAAATATGGGGTATATATATATATATTTTAAACATAGTTTTATGCCTGACTTAAGGGCTTATGCGTGTATTTTTAATTTGATAGAAAATCATAACGGAGATAGAATTTTTTAACCCTCCGACTCGGAGTCCCGGGCGCATAGCATGTATGTTGTACGCAAACGGACTAATGCTTCTATAAATTTAACTGCATTTTTATTGAAACTTCCTAAAAAAAGTCGGTGTCAAAAAATTTTCAGAAACTATCCATCCGATCAGTTTAAAATTTTGCATTCTTAACTAATTTTTGCTTCTCCAACGTGTACTTTTTCTCCACTTTTTGGGGTCCATTTAACAGATTTTTTAAAATAAGATTTTTTTGTAAGTGTATTTTAAGGTATTTTTTATTTAAAAAAAATTAATTTAAACTAAACCAATTAAAATGGTCAAATTTTTTGATTGAATAATGTACTTTTTTTTAAAAAAAAGTGCAAAGCCATTTTTATTTTATAGAAAAAATTTTCGAAACCCAAATTATTTTTTCTAACTTTCCATAACCACAAATTTAAGAAAAACATATAAGTTATTTTAGTTGGTTTGTATTAATATTTAATTACTCTCCTTGGGCCTGTTTAGGCGAAGGTCAGTAGAGAACACGAAGAAGTTTATGTTTTATTAATCACTAGCCCCTATTTGTTTTCTAGAAGGGCTAGTTGTTTTCATTATACCCTTGCAGGGTATATTAATTTCAGTCAGAAGTTTGCAACGCAGTGAAGGAGACATCTCCGACCCTATAAAGTATATATATTCTTGATCAGGATCAACAGCCGAGTCGATCTAGCCATGTCCGTCTGTCCGTCTGTCCGTCTGTCCGTCCGTCTGTCCGATTATACGCGAACTAGTCCCTCAGTTTTAAAGCTATCTGAATGAAACTTTGCAGTTAGTCTTCTATATACTCTCACTCCTACATATGTCGGAACGAGCCGGATCGGACGACTATATCATATAGCTGCCATAGGAACGATCGAAAGATTTTTCGAAAAAAAATTATAACTACGTCAGTTTTAAATATTTTTTAACCAAACTTGATATTTGGGCATCTAGTGTTATTTCGGAATTTCGATTTAAATTTCATCAAAATCGGACGACTATATCATATAGCTGCCATAGGAACGATCGAAAGATTTTTCAAAAAAAAAATTATAACTAAGTCAGTTTTCAATATATTTTACCCAAACGTGGTATTTGGCCATTTAGTTTTATTTCAGAAATTCGATTTAAATTTCATGAAAATCGGACGACTATATCCTATAGCTGCCATAGGAACGATCGGAAGATTTTTCGAAAAAAAAATTATAACTAAGTCAGTTTTCAATATATTTTAACCAAACGTGGTATTTGGCCATTTAGTTTTATTTCAGAATTTCGATTTAAATTGCATGAAAATCGGACGACTATATCCTATAGCTGCCATAGGAACAATCAGGGAAATAAAAGAAAAAATCTTAACTTCGCTATTTCTCAACTTATTTTTAATTACTTCGTTACTGCAAGGGTATTTCAACTTCGGTTCGCCGAAGTTAGCTTCCTTTCTTGTTTTTCATTTATTTTGGTAAATAAATATTTTGTTGAAAAAAAAGATTATTATTATTCTTCGGCCTAAATTCCGCCTTAATGGCAATCAATAAGATTGTGCAGTGGAGACTATTATTTTCAAGATCGACGACTAAACCTCGTTAATTAATGTCTACCGAAGTTCATTTTGACCGCGGTGCAGGGAATGAATACATTGAGTTGTGTATAAGCACCAGGACTTCTATAATACTTTTGGACCAATGGTGCGATTAGAACTGTAAAAAAAATTTATAAATGTGTTGATGTCGATAGCAGAGACCTTTGTTTTTGAATAATATTTTTTATACCCGCTACCCATAGGGTAGAAGGGTATTATTACTTTGTGCCGGCAGGAAATGTATGTAACACGTAGAAGGAGCCATCTCCGACCCTATAAAGTATATATATGCTTGATCAGCATCAACAGCCGAGACGATCGAGCCATGTCCGTCTGTGTGTCTGTCCGTAAGAAACACTGGATCTCAGAGACTATAAGAGATAGAGCTCTAATTTTGTTCGACAGTATTTGTTATGCTTGCACGCAGATCAAGTTTGTTTCAAATTTTTACCACGCCCACTTCCGCCGCCGAAGATCATCAAAAACTAAATCAAATCATATAATTTTAAAGGTAGAGTATGTAAATTATGGTATGTACATTAAGAACTATAGTCGGTGTGATTCCTGAAAATTTGGTTGCGATCAGATAAAAATTGTCGAAGTTATTAAAGAAATAATTTTGTATGGCCACAAACGGCTGCTGCAGCATGATTTGGCTGACCAATTAGACTAACTAAATATTCTTATTTGTTCCTGATTGATTTTTATATTTAATATTAAACAATTAATTCTGATCGGATAAGAATCTTATAAGATAGAAGCAATTTTAATAAATGGTAATAATTGATAGCCGCTTTAATCCAATAATAACGCGTTTTTACACACATAGATACACGTGTGTGTATTTTTGTATGCACGTCACACTTGCATTTGTCCGTTATGTTCAAAAATATATTAACTATTTACTATGGGTAGGGGGTATCTCACAGTCGAGCTCTCTCGACTGTAACTTTCTTACTTGTTTTTTATTGGGAAAAATACAAAAAAAAATTAAATACCCACATTAATTATTCATTTTTTCTGTATTTTAGTACAAAGGTTTCTCTCTACTTAAGTACCAGGCGAACAGTGCCGAAGAAATCCTACGACAGCCAATGTTCTAATTCGTAAGAATGGTCTTGGACTCGGCGGGGAAATGGTTCCACTAAAGTACACCACTACAGAAGGATCACACTTGATTCGGTGCATTAGCATCAGAAATACAGAATCATCTGAGATAAGTGATACCATTTCTTCCACTTTCCTTCAACTCGTCACTATAGTCAAAAGTACCCCACTCGAAGTTAGTTAATAATAAATGGTTTTAAGATCTGAGAAAACCTAGGTACAAATTCTCGAAAATAAAACGCCAATCCAACAAACTATCTTACGCTAGACACAGTTTTTCTTCAGCTCTCACCTAATAGCCCAGACACTGTATAAAAGTTTTAAAATGCCTTTATTTAGTAGCGTTAAATAAGAACTTTTCAGCAGCAAAAACATCAAAACGCTTGTTAAAATATGTACTAGAGAGCTGCACTGCTGGACAAAAAATTTAGAGTCTCTCAGCACTCTAATTTGAGCGCAACGCATTTAGCTGATCGAGTTCGCATCGCACTGTATTCTCATTTGAGCGCAATTTTGAGTATTTATACATATAAAATGGCATTGAATGAATGTGTGTGCAAGGCGGAACGAATGAATGAATGAAACATAGAATTGACTGACTACTCATAACACAATATCTACAATTTTTCTAAATTCAAATATAAATAATATTAAATAAGGAAAAATTAATAAAAAAAAATATTTAATTATAAATAAATACAATAAATAAACTTTGTATTATTGTCTCTTATTTAATTTAATAGTAAATACAGCTCACATAAAAGGAAATAATGCGTCATTCATCACACTCGCAATTTTTACCCGGTTCTTTCCGCATCAAATTCGCTCTCTTTATGAGTGTGTTCATTGAGTACAGCGGCGCCGCACACATTCACTCAAATTCATTTCAATTCGCAGCCGAATTCATTGCGCTCATTGGCAGATAAATGTCTCATAAACCGTTTTGAATGCAGCCGTCCAGCCCTTTACACTGAGTTTATGTAAGAACTGAAGGACACTGTAATTAACTGACTATGTTTTTTGACATCGGGAACCCCTCTTCAGCTCCAACACTTCTAACAGCCAAGTAACTCCACGTAAGCCTACATTTTTAACCGACAAAGCTAACTGGCAAAAATTTTGCAAGCTAACTGAAGAATACTCCGCACAAAGACAACCAAGCACGAACATAAACAAGGAAGCTGCAACAATCCACAAAATCATCCTCTCCAGCGCCATGTACCATGGTGGAACAATAACCATGGCCAATTGAGAGAAGACAAAATGAGGAAATGGAACATCCTAAAAAGAAACATAACTACAGATAACATCCTGAAGTACAAAAAAGCAAACGCACTATTTCGACTAACACTAAAACAAGACAAAAAACAAAGCATAAACAAATTCACTTCCCAAATCTCACCCGAAACGCCCCCGAAAACAATCTGAATCGATTTTGCGGACCTAACCCTCAAAAACATATACATTGTATATCTAACCCAACCACAAGCCAAAACACCACCCACAAACTAGAAATCGCATACTTATTTTGCAACAACTTTTCAGAACTTTCAGCCAACACAAATTTTAGCACTACATTCACACTCCAAAAGCAAACATCACTTAATAACACACAAAATCTATCATACATTCCCAGCAAAAGAGCATTAGAAATTGAAAAACCCATAACACCAATAGAATTCTCAGCAGCACTTAACACACTAAAAGGAAATACACCCGGACTGGGTAGAATTAACTACACAATAATAAAAAAAATAGATAAAACAACAAACAACAGAATAATAAACCTCCAAAATGCAGTACTAAACAACTACATCCCACAAGCCTACAAAAATAGTTTAATAATTCCAATATTAAAACCAAACACAGACAAAACCAACCTAAATTCATACCAGCCACTCTCGCTATACTCATGCCTATCAAATGTTCTTGAAAAAATAATTGCAAAACGTCTGTGGTGGTTTGTACAAAACGAAAAACTTATCCAAACAGCCAAACTGGTTTCAGAAAAGGTAAATCAGCTATGGACAGTCTACTGCTAGTAGACATATAACCAACTAGCAGAAAAACTTACTCCTTACCCCAACATTAGTCTAAGCGCATATGCGGACGACTTTAACATCATACTAAAACTAAAAAACAGAAAAAACATTAACATAAACCTTAACCCCATCATAACCACCATCCTAGACTGAGCTGAATACTCAGGCGCCCAGCTCTCGACTACAAAATGTAAGCGCTTGTACGTTTGCAGAAAGCACAACTGCAACTGCACCTTATTCACGGGTAACATTCAAATACAAAACGTAACATCACTTAAAATACTTGGCATACATTTTAACAACAAATAAAGGTGGAAAACGCACACAGAACTACTCTCACACAGCCTCAAACAATCAATTAACATAATAAAATGCCTCTCCAGCCCAAAATTCAACGGTAACACGTCTACACTTCTAAACGTCACAAAATCAACCATCACCGCAAAATCAGACTACGGCCTCCCAATCTACGGATATTGCCCACAAACAACATTAAGAATAGTAAAATCATCGTTTAACACTACATTCAGAACTGCTCTTGGCGCATTCAGGACAACACCTACGACAACATCTTTTACGAAGCACGCGCAGACCCACTAGAAGATAGACGGGACCTCCTAACTACAAAAATTATAAAATCTTTAATTAACGCCAAAAACTCCCCAATAATAAAAATCCACAAGGGATACCGACCTCCAAAACGACCACAATACAAATCAAAAATAGACCGCATAATTGAAAACTACAAAGCTCACAACCTCCCTCTAGGACAAGTGCACAGACCACACCACCCTGAAAAAGTAAACACAACAAAAAAAACACAACACCAAAAATCTTTCGGAAACTATTCACAGAAATTAAGGCAAAATACAACCACAAATTCACCTACATTTACACAGATGGATCACACACAAACACAATTACCAGCCGGCAATCACAAACGAAAGAGACTGCATAAAAATAGACCTTCTACCACATTACTCATCAGTGTTCTCCGCCGAGCTACTAGCAATAGTAGAAACATTGAAAAACACAAGAGGAAAGTTTTTGCATTTGCTCCGACTCTTTCTCTGCCATCGACGCAATAAAAAACGCAAACAATACTGACCATTACACCTCACATGCCCGCAACCTGCTACAAAAATTCCCCAAAAAATTTAAACTTCTTTGGATACCAGGCCACGTAGGAATACCAGGTAATGAAGTGGCGGACACACTAGCAAAAGACGCAATAAAACAACCACTCAAACCTATTGAAAATCTGAAGACAAATGACATACTAAAATACATAAAAAAACACACCTAGAAAAATCACAAAAACCAAAAAAAATCATCCTTGTACCAATCAATCAACCAACGCCAACTCAACAACTACCACATCACAAAAAATAACGAATTAGCCATCTCTCGTCTAACTCAGATAAAAATAACAAGACAGACTTGGACACACCAAAATAACCCACACGCACTGCATCGATCCGAACCACAAAAACACCTGCCCATTCTGCAACGACATTGTCTCAATAAAGCACATACTCTCCAACTGCAACGCGCTAAAAATCCAAAGACAACAAATATTTAATAGCACCAACCCACTAGATTCACATACTAGTCCCACTCCACCAAACATATCAAAAATTATACAATTTCTAAAAAACACACATTTATACCACCGCATATAAGACGACTCAAACTAAACTTAACAATAGAAATAAATACATATAAGTAAACCTAAGAAACAATAATGTATACAAGCTGAAGGCCTACGTCGCCATAGCTCAACATCACCGCTAGCTCATAATTTTAATTATTTGTTAGCTCTTTATAAATAAATAAATATTCGTATTTTATAATACATAATTATATATTACATACAATAATAGATAATACATAATTATATATTATAAAAAGAATGCTAGAAAGCGTACTAAGTGGGTTAGGATTCATATTTTTAGTTTTTGATGACTATCTACGTGTGAGATCTTAAAACCCTAAAGGTTTTGAAGGAGGTTAACAATGGCGAAAAACTTGCGGTAAAGGTAAAGGTAGCTAGCATAGTTATACGATTGGCTAAGGAGGGTGAGTTAATTAGAATAAATTTAATATAATAACTACTATAATGGGGGTGATCTCTTTTCAGCATTCCAATTTAGATCGCGTAAAATAATTTATTCTTTTCAAAGAGCAGCAGTTAAGCGTGTAAGCTGCAAGCTTGGGAACGACACGGAAGAATGTCATTAGCTTGCTTTAGAGCAAGTTAAGTTTAGAAGGTTTATGCGGCACCAAGATTGGAAATTATCAAGATCTGTTTGTAAAACAGACTGGCAAGCGGCTTCCTTATATTGCACACAAAGCTTGACGTCATCCGCTATTTGTCAAAACGTCGGTCAGATCGTTAATAAATAATGAAACAATAAGGGACCCAAGTGGCTCCCTTGTGGGACACCTGAGGTGACCCGGAGATTTAGACAGTTATTTTTAAAGAGGACCTGCGTCCTGACAGTCAGATATCTAGAAATCACCCAAAAAGACCATATGGAAAAGCTATTAAATAGAGTTTCATGAGGAGAAGAGAATAAGTAACAAAATCAAATGCTTTGCTCAAGTCAGTATACATTTTATCTGTTTGAAGGTTATTATGGAAGCCCTTCATATTGAAGGAAGTGAAGGAAGGTTAGTAGTTGTTGATCTTCGTTTAATAAATCTATACTGACTTGAAGAAATTACTGATCTAAAATAGTGCCGGAAATGTGGAGTCATGACATTTTAGTTTTGCGGTGGCCGATAACTTAGAGATTCCTGTATAGTTGTTGGCACCGGATTTGCTATATTTTTTGTGGAGAGGAATAACAAATGATTCCTTAAAAAAAGGAAAGTGAGAGGTTTCCAAGGAGAGAGTAAAAAATTTCAGAAGGGCGTATACAGGGCATCGGCACACTACCTAACCACACAGACCAGTATTCCGTTGGGACCTGGCAAATAAACAAATAAAAGAACAGAGCTTTCGTTTAAACTAGGACTGAAAATTAGGTTAAATTTGAGTTGTTGTACGATTTAAATAGTTGCTTGAAAAAACTAGGTAAAAAGATCGGAAATTATCTGATCATCATTTGCGGTTGTATTTTCAAAAGAAAGCGAAAAGGGAAGCGTTAAAGGCTTTCGTTTTGTGTTATCAAGGATCTTGAGAAAACCGGACCCTACAACGAGTCAAAAAAAATTTTGAAACCCTGCGCGCTCGTCACGGTGAAGTTTGAGCAAACCGATATAATTATCGATCAAGTTGCAATAAAAATCTTCTTAAAAAAAATACAAGTATGTGTACTTTGGTTCTTCTGTTGTCGCTTCATAGAATCATGTAAAAACCTCTGCGAAGAAACCTTTTAGAAAGAAAATATTGCCATTTAAGACAAATTTTAAACAAAAAAAACCTCTAAAAAAATAATTATTATTTTCTGAGTTTTTTTTTTGGTCAAATAATAATATTTATTCTTTGATTCATAAAATACATATACAATTTAAATTATTATTAAACTAAATATATTAAAATCAAATGATAATCAAATTTGTATATTTATCATTATAAGTCTCCCTGCCTAGAACTACTAAATGTCCCTATCCGAAAGTCTATTGGAAACCATCAGAATAGTGGAATGGTGATTCCAAAAAATGGGGACTTTCCGGCAATGGGAGAATCTTGAAACCTGATGTTTTTTGCTGCATAGGTATATGCCGCACCAAGCATCTATATCCTTCAGTACCAAAATTCCCGTCACGCCTATTTCCTCGTTGCAAGTCCGAAAAACAAAAACAAATTGTATGGACAGAAATCCGAACCGAAGTAGGCAAACAAAATTCGAACTGGCTACCGTCGACGTCTCGCAAAGTTCGGACAATATATTTTTTGTTGTTTTCGAAGTCATTTGGTTTTGTCTCGTTTCTCCTAATTGTCTTTTCATTTTCTTCTTCTGTTGCGATCACACGTGTTCGCGTGTTATGTAGTTAAAGTTTCGTATAAATTTAAATATTATAAGGTAAGTAAAGTTATTTTTACTCAATTAACAAACTCCTTTGCAGAATTGATCTAAAGCATGGAAAACCCTTCAACCTAGACTGTTTAAATGTTAAACTCTTTAGGTTCGCGTTTCTTTTCATTTTAAACTGGTATGTACATATATTTGTACAAATTTATATGCATGGAATCATTTTTTTCTAACAATTAATTTACAGATTACATAAATTCCCGAAAGGATCTGCAGTCGGCGGAGGAAGCCCGAGACACGCACTTTAAATTAATTTTAATTTGACATTAATAAAAATATGAAATGAACAAATTAATCTGGGATTCCCGGGATTTTCTATAGGTTTTCTTTTGTGATTCCTCTGGGATTCTTCCCTGAGTTCGTCGCTAATTCCCTTTTGATTCCTGCGTGAATTTACTTCGAAATTCACGTCAAATTTCTTGCAGGAATTCCTCTATAAGTCCGAATTCCTCGATGCAGGCCGATTTAAAATTTTTTTGTATGGAAAATCACGGTTAAATCCTTAAATCATTCCAGCAGGAATACGGGTTAGTCCTACATGATTACTGCAGGAATCCAATATAACCGGTTCTGAAGGGTATAGAGCAGATGGTATTTTTAAACAAGCGTGTGTGCGTATGCCAGCACGTTAGCGTCGCAAGAAGGATGGGTAAAAAGGAAAACAAAAAAGGCAAAATTGTATTGATGTTGATCATCAGGGTTTCTTTTTTGCAAGCCTTTGCTTGAGTTGTTTTTAACTACCTGCTGCTTTAAATGCGTCGATAAAAAAATTATTTCTATTAATTTTACATTTTATTTTACATATTTAGAATAACAAAATTAGAATTATTTATTAAGTAATATATATTTTTTTGCTTCTTTGCATATCACTTATCAAAGCTGCACTGAACGCAAAGAACAGATCAACAAAAGGACCATGGTGTTTAAAAAACACTTAAGTGATTCTTGTGTGATTTGTCTACTTCTGTTACTTTTGTTACTTGTGATTATTCCTTCATTCGTTTTGAGTGCAAGTGCACCGGCAACATTGCACGAAACTGAATGAGTGCAAACACAAAGAATAACTGCACCTTGTATGAGCGAGACCGCAATAATGCCGGCATTCATAGCACACACGAAATTTTTGATAAGTGTGCGTCTTTGCTTTGCTCGGTCGGGTGTGAGTGGCACCGGAACACAAATTTTATTGGGTGTGATAAGGTGGCAAAAAATGACACTCTTACAGTTCTCTGGTAGAAATATGTTAAAAAAATTGAGCTGCCATTGACAAATGGCTTCACAAAACGAAATTCAACATTGTTGCATTACTCGAAAGTTAATAATTCTGACGAGACATGGATTTAAGCGCTTACTACGTAAGCCTTTTGCATTTTGATAAGAACGGAGTTAGAGGGCGCAGTGTTCTGATCGGGCCTTTTCTTTTTCTTAGCTTCGTATTCTTTGGCAGCTACATACTCTGCCCAGTATTTGGAAAATCATATCATGTAACCTTTAATTTATATTTTCAGCTCTCAGTTTGCCTCGTATAAAGGCAATGACATATTCCGATGTTTGATCAGGAGAGAGTCGCGAAACAAATACATATATGTTTCATAGGTTGAATAGCAAATAGGGCTTTTGGCGAGGTAGACTGAGTATCTACCGTGACATTATCGGCCGGTAGTCCTGGGCTTATATCCTGACCAAATATTAAATTCGACTGAATTTACTTTTGGGCAAAGAATCCCATTACATTATAATTTCATTCATCATTCATAACCAAAATTTATATCTTTGACTTAATATTTCTCTATCGATTATAATGTCATTTACAATGGTTTCGAGATGAAAATATATTTGCAGTGTATTTTCATGAATGTTATATTTAAAGCAGTGTTAAAAAAACTGCAGTCAAAGTAACATAAGACGCAATATTTTTGCATTTCTCTACTTCAACTGCTGTCGCTTATTAAATTTAAAGCAAAGGGACTTAAAGTCGCATTCGAAGCAAATAACCAAAATTTGATTTTTGATTTTTACATATTCTTCGACTACGACTTCTGCATTTTTCAGATGCAAAAGCAAAATCATAGTCATATGAAATGAAATTTACCACAGATTTTTAAACACTGATTTAAAGAACATATTTGGAACCGCACATCATACTTTTCTAAACTTAAATCACAGTAGAAACAACTCGCAGACAGCCTGCGCTATTTTTTCTGCTGCATATCCTCTAGTACACCTGTGTAGAGAGATTTGTCCGTTCGCTGTTACGGAGTGGTCACGTAGAGAGATCCAACCAAGTCTGGTCCCCGAAGACATTCATAAGACTTTTTTGATTTGAGTTTAATTTCTCAATACATTTCATTCATTTATTTGTCTTAAGGTTTTCTTCTAATTAGAGAAGCTGTAGTTGCCGCTCCAAGCTCACATCATTGTCTGTTCTTATCGATCTACCTTTAGAATTAATTAAGTCTAAGTCTTATAGCTGCGCTGCCAATAGCGGCAGCGGAGAGTCGTGTATATAATATTCTTAAATACATAGCTATGCTCGCTTAGGCTGAGCGCGGAGGTATATACACATATATATACATTGGTCCGCTCGTGCAGCAATTATGCTGACACTTGCATTCTTTGGGTGCGGGCCAATGTATAAGTGGGCGCTTCATATTTCGTCCTCTTGAAGTTAATGACCGCAATTGTATTGCGTAAACACCTGCAGCAAAGTGTTACAGTGTGGACCCGTTAAGTACTCTTGGTACGATGGGTATTTAATATATGTGCATACTACATCTCCCTCCTTTTGAAAAATAACGTAATATAATGAAGTTATT
>VNJN01000180.1:0-63437 GCA_008042485.1 Drosophila mayri | reverse complement strand
TTGGCTCATTTTTTGGGAATTTGGAAGTTTTTCAATTATCATAACTTGGCCAACAGGAAACTAATTTTGAATCGGAAAGCTGTTCTATGCTAGTTTTCAAAAGGCTAACAAATCTGCATACTTACTTTTTCAATAAACAAACGATTTAATTTTTTTGAATTTTGACGATGCAACCCCTTACAAAATTTGAAAAATTTTTTTGGCTCATTTTTTGGGAATTTCAATTATCATAACTTGGCCAACAGGAAACTAATTTTGAATCGGAAAGCTGTTCTATGCTAGTTTTCAAAAGGCTAACAAATCTGCTTACTTACTTTTTCAATAAACAAACGATTTAATTTTTTTGAATTTTGACGATGCAACCCCTTACAAAATTTGAAAAATTTTTTTGGCTCATTTTTTGGGAATTTCAATTATCATAACTTGGCCACCGGAAGAGTCTTATTATTTTAGTCAGAAGCCCAAGTTTATTTTAAAATTTGACCATGCTCTCCTAGAGCGTATTTTATCATTATTCAATCTACTAAGAATCAATCACTCCTCGTTATAATTCAGATCGGATCATTCTGCTTGGTTTTATTCCTTCAATCGGAAAGACTAAACTCTTCCAATTACGATAGAAAGTTTCGGATTTTATTTCATAAATATTCTTCTGACCGAAAAAAAATTTATAAAGTCAAATTAAACATGATTACTCGATATCTAATTCTTGTGATAGCTGTCTATGTTCTTGGAAACCAATATCTGGAAATAGTTTGTCCCTCCGTGATATGTAGACCTGAAAACCCTCCGAACCATTCGGATAAGCCAGCTCCTAAGCTTAAGATTCTTTACTGGCGAAACAGTTCAGACTTGGAGGTGCTTAAAGTTACACCCAGTCTCGAATATTTAAACGTGAAAACCTGCAGCAGTAACTTAAAAACTGACACTGCTCGCTATTACGCAAATTAAGATCACTAACTGCTCTATTTCAGAATTGCAAAAACATCCGCTTATATGTAAATATAATCAATTTAAATTCACTTTCCGGAAACTCCATAGAAATATTGTCCAGCGAGACTTTCCACAAACTGTCTCACCTGAGGTTCTTACGTCTGCAGAACAATTTGATTCAGGTCCTTCCAGAAGGCGATTTTAATTCGATGGGACCCTCCCTCATAGTCTGCATTTGAATAACAATAACATCCCTATCCTCCCCAAGGGAACCATTTTTGGGGAATATGGAATTAAAAATTGGTTTAAGTAAAATGTTGAAATGTTGAAAATGTTAAAAGTTGTAATAAATTAATGTTTTTCCACTATATACTTAAGTATATTATTATTTATTTCAAAATTGTTTAACTTTTAGGAAATTCGGAATTCTTTAATCATGAACACAACTTAAAAACTTAAACAAAAAGAGCCTGGAAATTGTTGTTAAATTTAATCAATCTCATAATGAAATGTCGTATATATATGTATATGGTACACCCTCAGAGTATTATACATTAATTTTAGCCAGAAGTTTGACCCTAAGTAGATTAAACCACCGACCTCATAAAGTATATTTGTTCTTGTCATTTTCATCATTAATCCAAATAATACTGATAATCATGACAGTTTTTATTCATTTCTGAATTACAGAAATTTTCCATAAGGTTTTTAAATACATAAAAATTATATATATATATACTTTTAATTTCTTGTTGTTATTGTAGTTAATTTCGGTTGTACAATCTGTACAAGCTGCTTCCCCTCTAGTTTTAGTTGGCTGCTCGTACTCATTCAGATCGGATCATTCCGCTCGGTTTTATATTTTTATAAACTGTTCCGATTACAACTTTCAAGTCAATTAATTAATTTCGCATTTAAATTCTTAAATATTAACAAAAGTTAAATTAAATATGATTATCCTATATGTGCTGCTTGTGATGGCTGTCGCTGCTCTTGGAAACCAAGATCTTGAGGAAATTTGTCCCTCCACCATATGTGTGGTTGACTCTTCCACACGATTTTCCGATAAACCGGCTCCAAACCTTCATACACTTCTCATGCGAAAATGCCCCGATTTGGAGGTACTTACAACTACACCCAATCTCGAGCAGTTAGAAGTGTACAACTGTCGCAGTGACTTCAAAATGAACATTTTCCCCCTACTTCCCGCTCTTCGGAATATAGAGTTAACCAACTGCCACATTTCGGAATTGCAAAAACATCAGTTTGCAAATGTAATGAATATATATTGGCTCAGATTGATCGGAAACTTCATAGAAAAATTGTCCAACGAAACCTTCCACAATCTCTTACGCCTGAGGGACCTTCGTCTAGAGAACAACTTGATTCAGGACCTACCAGAAGGCGTCTTTAATCCGCTGGAGAATCTTAATAGGCTGAATTTAAACAATAATAACATCTCTATGCTGCCAAAGGATATTTTCATTCGGAATTTAAAATTGAAAACGATTTCTCTCAGTGGAAACCCATTGAAAAGTGTTAGTTTAGATTTTCCTATTTGGACCCAAGAGAACATCGATACACTCGATCTGAGGAATTGTAAAGAATTGAGGGACTTGCGATTGTCTATAAAATTAAACGACCTATACCTGACGAACAGCGGAGTGGATAGATTACAGTTCACCGGAAGCATTCAAAACATATATCATGAAAACAGTAAGGTAACTCGAGCGGATCTTAGTGGAACCTTATTCCAGCGTTCATACGTAGAAGTCCTTTGTGATATGCCATCCCTTGAGTGGCTGGATCTGTCAAATTCCTCAGAATTATACTATTGGAAACTGGATGAAAATAAAGGAGATTGCAAGTTTCCCAACCTACGTTCCCTCAACCTGACTGGAAATAAATTAGATTTTATTCCGCGAAGGCTACCTCTTTTTGGACCCAATCTAACCATCCTGGATCTCTCCCACAATTTACTGAACGACTCTGAGCTAGAAAGCTTATTTACTTTTGATACCTCTCGGCGGGAAGAAGGCTACTTTCCGAATCTCCGGTTTCTTTATATAGCCCACAATAAACTAAAGAACATTCCACGAAACTGTTCTCTTTTTGGACCCAATCTTACCATCCTGGACCTTTCTTACAATTTACTGGAGAACGTATCGCCAGAGTCCCTTGCCAAAGCCCCTAATCTTCAAAGTCTTTCCCTAGAGGGAAACCAGCTGAAAAGATTTGACTATTTATCTGTTTGCGACGGGCTGAAAAAGTTGAAACGATTGGCCATCTATGACAACATGTTTGATGCCACTTTTAACGGCAACATGACGAAGTACCTCGGTGATCAAGGAATACACTTAATTTAGAAGGAAAACAGGATGTTTATAGAAGCAGATAACTAGGAGAAGACCAATGTTTAACTGCAAAGGCAAATAAGACACTTAGAATGCAATACTCTTCAATTTGAATACATTTTTTTTGAAATATTCTTAGTTTATTAATTACAATATTTGGAATATTGTAATGGGCAATCAGATAATTTTTTAAAATTTTATAAATTTACACACTCTTTTTAAATTTGTATTGTAATATGTAAAATTTAATGTTTTCTATTATAGCTTATAATAAATCAATGTTTTTTTACCCTTTATACTTTCATTTTTATTATTTGTTTAAAAAGTTATTCATTTTTCAGGAAATGAGTCTGGAACAATACCTTGGAACTTCTACACCAAATTTTTGTTGTATTCAATTGAAGCAATCCGTAATGAGATGCTGATAAGGTTTTACAATGAACGACAGCTTCTTAGCTAACTTTTAGCAATCTAGTAATAATTCGATTAGAGAGGAGCGATTCAAACATAAGTATTCTTAAATGGAACATGATTACTTAATATGTGCTGCTCGTGTTGGCTTAATCGTCTTGGGTCAGGCTTAATAATAAATAATTTAAATTTAACTGCTTACATTTAAATTTGTTTCCAGTAAAGGATACCAGCGATACCATAAAGTAGATTCTTGTCCTTTTCGTCATAAATCCAGATAATACTGAGAATTTTTACAATTTCTTCGGAAATTTTCCATAAGGCTTTTAACTAAAAAAATATATTTTATAAATTTTATTATGACGAAGTATGCGTTTAATTCAAAAGTGAAACATAAGGCAGAGAACCAGGACACTTTCAGGAGCGTAGAACCAGGCTTTAATCGAAAACTTAGAGAGGTAAATCAGGCACCTAGCAGAATGAAGTTAGAGCAGAGGGACACTGTCCTCCCAACTGTTTTATTTTATATAATTTGTAGATGCTCTTTCAATAATTTTCAATAATTCTTTTTTTTAACATTCTTAATCTAATGTCTTAATATTTTACTATACAAATTCTTTAAATTTATATTAATTTATTCTCTTTAATTTATATTGGTTTAATAACAATTTTAGACAAGGGGCCTGGACTTGTTGTTGTTAAATTTAATCAATCTCATAATTAGATGTCGTATATATGGCTTGCTAACTCCAATACGGCTGTGGTTCCAATTTTCGTTAGAAAAAGATAAGGCAGTAGTGATTCAGACAATTGGAAAATATATAAATGGAACATGATTACTTATTTTGTGATTGTTGGCTTTCTCGCCTTGGGTAATGTCAGGCTGAAAGGATCTTGCCTCCAGAAATAGACCCATTTTGACGATAGATTCTGTAGGAAGATTGTTACTTTAATAACTTTATTTATAGGTTAGTATGCAAACGAATACCTCAGTTCAAAATCTCAATGAATAGTGTGTTCTCATTAGCACATAAGTCGCTCCGGATCGGACTAGTATATCATACGGCTGCCTTAGGAACGTTTTGGAAATTAAGTATGAAAATGTATACTTTAACTGTTTTTTAAACAATTTCCATCCACTCAGAAACATAGCTACTTTATTTAATGAAATAAATTCTTAATTATCGAATTGCAAACTGTAAGGTTAAATTAGTTTTCTTTCTTGTTTAAATATATATCACCTAATGCCAAGAATAGGAGAAAGATGGCTTATCGAAATACCCTCTCACTGCTGAACATGCTCAAAATCCCCAAAAGCATTCATCTTATTTTTCAGGGACTCCCCGGAACTGACTCTCATTTCAGATTACATTAATCTCAGTGTACAAAGCAAATTAGCAGCAATTTACATCCGCTCTAATGGGGCTCGTTGCGTTCTGGAGGCGAGCGGTGGGGCGGCGAGTTAGACTTGGGTCCGGCGGGAAATGGAAAATCCCGACCACCGCCAGCTGCACTTGCACATGCAAACTAATAAATTTTATTGATGTGTCTATTTTTGGTTCCCCCCACTTTTCCCCCAGCCCCTTGGCCTTGCTTTCCCGCTTTCCATTGCTTTCCGCCTCGAACGATCCTAAAGAGCCTCGAAGTGCCTGCAACGGAAGCAATTTGTAGCTACAAGCTGTAATTTCTGCCCCCGCGCCCCGTTAGCTTTTCCGACCCGGCCCGGAGCCAACGCCTCCTCTGACATTCCTCGACCAAATAAAAAAGACGTCGATAATTCTTAAGCAACGGCGCGAAAATCGGGCAAATTTTCGCTGTCAGTGGTCGGAACATGGCGGTGGGTGTGGGGAAGGAAGCCGCGTTGGCTTTAGCAAAGCAATTGCTGCACATTTTATTTAACCCTTTTTATGGCCTCATTATGGCCCGAAAGGAAGAGCGGAGAGTGCAGACAAAATATATGTCTTTTCTACAGAATTCGGGGTGGAGGGGGTGCGAAATGTCTGGCGGAAATGAGGCTAGGAATCAAGCAAATAAATGTTTTATAAAATGTATCCAGCACACAAAGTAACAGCCAGAAGCCGAACAGAGGGGCACTGAGCGCAGTTCCCCAACAATTCTCGAGCCATTAAAATGAAATTTATCGTTCACAATGTTTTATGGTTTTCGAAATTTCGTGCAAAATGGAGTTACTTGGTAATTTGGACGGAAAATGAATGTTACCAAGGCATGGGTTCATATAAAATGTTACTTTGTCTCTTAATATTTCCCCCCCTATCTTTGGGTATTTAATAAATAATCGGATGATATTTACAGTCACTGGAGTTGAGCTAGTTAGGATTGTAAACTATTGGCAAATATATTTATATCAAAAATTAGAGGTTTACAAGGAAAAAATTTATAATAAAAGGCATGAAAGCAAAACAATTACGTAAAAAGGAAAATAATAATGAAAGTATGTATAGTTAATAATATCAATAAAATAAATAAATTATTTAGAGCAATTCTTTACCTCGATCTTTAACAAAATCTTATATCAAAGTTGAAAGTCCTGCATTTAGAAGATAGATTAACTCATACTCAAGGCCTTCGACTATGGACTTCTTTTAGGTTTAAAATTTAGCTAAGCAACAGGGAAGGAATATCCACACAAATAGTAATTATTAATAGGTTTATTTTTTTAGCTTTAAAAGCAGCAATGCTCCTACGGAGCATATATCAATTCGAATCAAATTGTTTTGCTTTAGCACTGGACCCCAGTCCATCCGTAAATCTCTTCAGATGCAATTCATATTCCCCACAGCGAGGTTACCCTTTGCGGCCCCTCAAGAGCGGGGTGGCGAGGGGAAATTAATAGCGGCTAAAACTTTCAACTTTGCCGGGCGAGGACCTGCAGCAGCATCGCCAGGAGCAGGAGCAGGAGCCCACTTACTCATTCATTCAGTTTAGCATGGGGAACTTGTGGCCATAAATTTGTGCGCAGCGCAAAAGTGGAAAATACACCGAAAAATTGCAGAGGCAAGTCGGCCGGCGGCGGCCGTCGACCTGAAAACCCTGGTGAAGAGTCCTCCTTTGGGGCCTGCTCCCTCGGAGTGCGGTGTGTGTGTGAGCTATCTAGCGCACTTTCAGCGCGACGATAAATTTCCAAGGCAAAATGTGTAAATTATAAATACGAGCAATTATTTTAACTCTACTTAACAAATTACCATGCCGTAGCATATGGGGCAAAAGGTATAAATTACCGACTTTTACGACTTGCGGAAATTGTACGGCGACGACGGCGATGCAGCCGTGTTATGTATGGGTGCGTGTGCATGTGTGCGGAGTCTGCTTAATTGTGTGTGTAGGTGATTATGCTTAATTGTGTGTGTGTGTGTGTGTGGCAGAGGCGTCGACGTCAGAGCACCACTCTCGCTTCCGGTCCCTGCCACTTGCCTCTCCTCTGGCTCACCTTTCCCCCCCGCCGGCCTGCGGTGTGAAACTTTTCGAATCAACTTTTAAGCAGCACAAATGACGTCGTGGCCATGTTAGTGGTAAGCGGGGGCTCGGGGCAGGAGTTCCTAAGGGGGTTCCGGGGGATGTCTGGTCTAGTCAAGAGTGCCGCGGTCTTGCGGGGGAGTTAAACTCACTTGATGACTTGATAACTTGTGTTTGGTGCAAAGGATGTCGAAGGTTTCCCCTTAATTGTCTTATGGCAAGGATTTATAAGTGGTTCCTGCCATGTCCTTGGCTGGTTTTTGGTGTGCTTTTAATTTAATTTTATTCTGTTGTAAAATATAGGAGATTCCAATTTAATTTGTTTAAAGAAAGGAGAAATCAGCTTTTAATATATGCTAGCTGATTCGTTTATATAAATATTTGTGTTCATACTACAGGTCTTTTTAAAAGAACAAAAACAACTTCCAAAATAATTTAAAAATTGTTTTATTACATATTTAGCAAAACATATTTTAGTATGCATTATAATCACACATTTAACCACAATTACAGTTTTTATGGCCAACGTCATTGACTTCAAAGGAAGACCCTTGGCCAAGTTGGCTCAGTGAAAATACTTTCGAGTAACCTCGCTTTCTTCGCTACTTTCCCCTGCCGCCTTGCATTTAAAATTCACAGAACATGCCAGGCCATTAATCATTTTTGCAAGGAGCCAGCGCGAAGACTTGATTTCATTTTCTGAACCGGGGGGAAAACAAAATGAATATTTTCTCTACTTCTTACGCAACGCTGGACATAAGATTGATGTGACATTTGTGCTGGGCCCTCGAGAAATATGGCAGCTCTTGGCAAGACCGCCTTGGCTAAGCTGCCCCCCCGCTAGTCCCGCTGCCGGCAATTGGCAATGAAAAATTCTAGCGCCAGCCAAAACGACATTTCAATTCGAAAAGTGCTCGACACTCTCCAGTCGAATGCCTGGCTGGCTGCTGCTTGCTGGCTGGGTGACAGTGAGTGCGAGAAATATGGCTCCCGCAGCATATTCTGGGCTTTGGGTTAACTTGCCTTCGACTTTGGCACTGACTCCGACTCTGACTTGGGCTCAGTTTCGGCAGACATCCTGGCACGCCATCTATCATTTCGGCTCTAAGGGTTGTTGATGGCCGCCATAAATTATTTTTGCACGCGCCTCGCGTTCCCAACTACTGCGCCAAGAGTATGTATATGTATTTTGCGCAGTGTAGCGGGTGGGACGGGCCGAAAGCAATTGCAAAGCGCATTTCATTTACATAACTTAAGCATATTTATTTTCCCTTTTTTTTCGTGGTAATCGTTGCAGCTGTCCTAGCCAAGGGCGTTTTCTGAAAATAAAAGCGAAGGAGAAACAGAAGATATATATATGAAAGTTGGCTTTAAGGTAGGAATTAATTTTGGGAGATCAACAAGGGTAGCTGAGTAAAAGCATTGAGTCTTTAAAATGCTAAAATGTATCTGCACTCCGTCCTCAACTCAATAATAGTAACCCTGAGTTCATGTCTTTAGAGAGACATTTGTTAAACCTTTAGTTAAATAAATACTAAGCTCTACTTATTTGTCAGCTGCCATATATTATATTAAAATTCGGAGCATGACAACTTAAATGCAAATACCAATTAATTTAGCAAGCCTTTTTTAGTTGGCCCGACTCAAGCCTTCATAAAGCTGTCATATATGCCTCTCCCAAAATGTACTTTTTGGCAGCGCCTTAAGCGGTTTTGTCCTCGCCGTTAGCATCAATCAAATGGGCATTAAAACATATTCCGGTGCCAAGGCCCGAACCTAAGTCAAAATCTCATTATCGTGGCATCGGTGCATTAATCAGCTGGACACCGACAAGTCGCCGGTCAGTGGTCTGCGGCCACCCCCGGATGTCTCTATTCTCTCGGAGCCCACGCTCTTGTGCCGGAATATTGTTGCGGTCAACAAAGTCCATGGCTTTATTAATTGCTGCTCATTAGCGCTCCGAGCCCATCCATCAAAGTGACCGCAACAGCGCTGGGGATATATCCCCCACATGTATGTACGATATGCACATCGTGGCACGAAGGGGGAGGGAGTGCGAGTAACACGATGACCCACAGATGCAGATAAAACATAATTTAGTGGCAGCCGAGTGCAGATAAGCCCTGTGGCTGCCGTCGCACTGACAAACTGCAGACAGGCGCCCATGGACGAGGATACGGAGGGAGGGATTGGAACCGTGATCGGGATGGGCGCCTCTGAAACTTTGTCGCCATTGGACATTATCGCAATTTCTAATCGAAGGCCGAGCAGCGGCAGCAACAACAGCTCATGATTGAAATTCAAGTCTCGCCCAACAACAGCAACATAATAAATGACCTGCGGCCGCAGCGGGAATCCCAAAAAAAAAGAGAAAGAATACTGAAACAAGGGAAGGGAAAGCGGAGAGCCGTAATCAGCACTTGTAACTGAAAACCCCTCGGGTCAGCCAGGGAGCGGGGTAGGAGCCGTCCAGCCGAGTTTCGAGCATGTGTAAAGTTTCCAAAAGAGAGGACACACTAATTAGCGGCCATTGATCACTCGTGGCTGGCGCCTGGGTGTGACAACCGAATTTCTTTGGATGGAACAATCGCATAAGGAAATGTCCAGCGACTTGGATACCCTAACCGAAAGAAGAGAGTTTAATTTAAAGGAAATTTATTGAGAACTATAAAGAAACTTCATAATTTTTCACAGTTAAAAAAAAAAAACAATGATCAAAGCTAGAACTTGGTTAACGTAAATGTTAAATATGCAATGCTAGTAGCGTTTGTAAATTATCAGAAAATAAAATTCGAAAACTCTTAACAAATTCCCTCTCAAAATCCATATTCCCCACTTATTTTTACATTCAAATATTATTCAATTAAGTCATTTCTACTCTAACCATATTTCAAGTGGCTTGTATATTTTAAATAGCGGCATTATCATTATGATACTCATCGGGAATTTGTATTAGAATTCACATTATCTGGGTTGATTTCCCCTTTCCAACCCCTGAGTCAGCATAATGGAGACATTTGACCCAGCGGGGGAGGAATGTGGTGCTGATAGCTGACAACTTGAAGTTTTAATTGGGTCTCTTGTCTGGGCTGTTCTTCGGGTGCCGGCGCCCCGTCATGCGGCGACTCTAATTAACCGCAGAAATATGTAGAACACTGCCACAATTTCCAGAAGAGACAGAAACAGAAACAGCCATAACCCCACCAGGCGGCAGCTCATAAACATAATTCACCGACGAAAATTCAATTGGCCAAAGCTTAGGCACTCGACTTCGCCTGGTCTCGGGCTTGGACTCTGGCATGGAGCGGTCAAAGTGCCATAAATAAATTAAACCCATTTAACATGCGTCATAAATTTATAAACAATACACCCAAAGCTAATTAGCCGACACGAAAATTGCTACGAACGTGGCCAAAGTGGAGGAGGGATTGAGTGGGAGAGCATCAAAGGCGAGAGGCGGCTTTATTGTTTCCCCCAAGCCAAGTTGCAAGTAGTCCCAACTGCGGTTTAGTGTTGCATACTTGGGAGAGTCCTGGCTGGGCGAACAGTGGGTTCAGGAAAGCATTCATATAGATTTATACCACAAATATTTTGAATATTAAGAATGTATATGAGTGGAATGCTTAACTAATTAGATTTTAAATAATTGAGATTTTATTTTACAGTAAAAAATTATTATAAATTTGGTAAAGACATTTATGATTATAATTATCTACGAAGAATTTCCCGTTAAATAGTTATATTATTTTTATTAATTACTTTCCATTACCAATTAGATTTTCAACCACTGTTTTAAGTCAAAGGGAAACTCAGAGATTTTTTTTTTGTTTTTCCAGTAGCTGAGAAAAGCCACAACGACCACAGTCGTCCGTTAGCCATTTGGTTTGCTTGTCTTTCTTTTTTGGCTGTTTGGCTGGTCGCTTGGCTGACTTGGTTCATAAATAAAATGAATTCGTACTCAACCCGACAGCCATAAATAATAAAGTGCAAAGCACCACCCTGGCACCCGGCACCCACACCTACAGCACCCACTTCAATTCCAAGTCTGGTCAGATGCGGCTGTTTTTGTTGCCGCTTTGGCTGCTGGTTTTGGCCAAGTCAATTTCCACAAAGGCAACACTTTCTGCTCTGCGAATTTTAAGATTTACGCTGACACTTGACAAGGGGCAGGGACCTGGGGATTGGGGCTTGAGGGGGGGCATTAGGAGATGAAGGAGAAGTTTGAGAATGGTGGCCTGATAGCTGGAGCTCAGCTGTTTGTCATTTTCTGTGAATTATGTGGTGTTAGTTACGAATGGCTGCTGTTTGTTGACTACCGTCTTGTCTATGGCTTAACAATGAAATATGAAAAATTATAATCAAAGCTTGGATTTATTTATGTATATCTGGGCATATGTATAATTATATTTTTTAAAGAGTCTTCAAGCTGGATAAATTCTACATTGTTTCTCTGCCACTTTAATGGTTTCATACTTTTAAAAACATATGCTTAGAAATGTGTTAAAATTCCCATAAAAATTTCAATTCAACAAATTTAAAATCCCTTTTTCCATGGCAGTGTATCCCCCAAAAGTCCCCATGGACTCCCCTTTGTGGGGGCGCAGTCATTCTTTCTCCCATTAACATAACTCAATGCATTTGTCGACAGACTGGCAGCCCTTTTCGGCTCAGCAACCCCCTTCCCGCTCCGTGATCTGTGTCAGGTCGTAAACATTTGCTTTCTTTGGTTTTTAATTGGATTTTATTATGCCAAGCCGAAAGTTAGCTCCATGATATATTTATGATTATTATGTTTGTGCCGTGTCTTTCGGCGTATACTTAATTTTCTTCGCTTTTGTTTTATGGTTCCAGGGCAGCAGAGACGAGTCAGTGGGAATTATCTACGCTAAAATCTTAAATTTTTTAAATATTAATAAAAGCTTCCTCTGAGCAAAAGGATATATCCTTTCCAGCCCTTGACTTGAGACCATTTCGGTTAAGTGCCTGGATGAGCAACTAATTTGAAGGCAATTCAAAGGGCACAGCCGGCAAAACAGATCGAAATTTATATGCATGCGATGGCGATGCCGCTGCATGTGTAACAGCACTTAGGGAACCCCAGCCCCAACCGCCTGGAACCTGGGAAAGGGAGCCTCGGAAAGATAAAACGTGGCGCTCGCACAATCTCCCCCCTCCGCCCAGTAAAAGGGACCCTGCGGGGCGGCAGAGGGACCGATCCGAGCACACACACATTTAAATTTATGCGGTTTTCGGCTGTGCGGGGGTGTATATCCGTGTCTGTGGCTGTGCCTCTGATGTTGCCTTTTGTGCAGTCAACAATTTTCATGCTTGAGCGATTGCCACGGAAAACGCGGGGCGAGAGCGAAGCGGGGGCGGGGCAGGGCAGCGGACATAATTAGTTGAAACGGAAGCTAATTTATGTTTTGGCAGTTATGTTTAAATTAATGTTACAAAAATTAAATGCTCATAAATAAAACAGAATTTATAGTCGGGTCTCCGAGTGCGTGGGTTTGCCAAGGGGATACGAAAACGGCCCGAGGGGTGCCCAAGGACCGAGGCGACGGGCCCTCCGAAATCTCCCTAATGTCCGCGAAGCAATTTGTTCAGAAGAAATGCCAGGGCATAGAATTCCTACAACGTGTTTAGAGTTCATTAATGGCCTCGAAACGCACTTAATGCCAACTGACACTAAAAGTGACAAGAAGATAGGGCGCAAGGCGATATTTCAGAGGCTGCGGATATATGGAATCGATTGCAAGCATTAATGGTTTGTTGAATGATAGTTCTTTTCGGACGAAGTTCAGTTTTTGGGGGATGTAAAAATTTCTGGGTACCCGGTGTAGCACCTTCTATGATTTGTTTTCTTTAATTTATAATTAAATAAAAAACATTTGATTTTAGTTATTGTTCCCTTTAAAAAGGCATTCTTCGAAAGCTTGCAACGCTGTGAAGGAGACATGCGACCTATTAAGGTTGCTTATCATCATTAATCAATCTACTAAAAAAAATGACTGTTTTTATGGATTTCTTTAAAAGATAATCAGAGAATATAGAGAAAAAATAGACCACAAACATATTATTTATATAATATATAAGCTTTTGCTTGTCAAAATCACAGAAATTTTTGTTGAAATTGTTGTTATTTTCGTTAAAACAATCTGGGGCTTAAGAGCTGATTAGTCCTCTGTCTTGTTTTAGTTGGCTCCTCGTTCCCATTCCGATCGGATCATTTCTCGCAAATTCATTCGGAAAGTGTAAACTGTTTTGATTACGAAAGACATTTTCTGGTTTTATTCCTAAAAATATTCTCTGACCGAAAATAAAAGTAAAAATTAAACATGATTACTCGATATATACTGCTTGCGGTTGCTGTCTCTGTTTTTGGAAACCAAGAGCTGGAGATAGCTTGTCCCTACGGGATATGTGGACCTAAAAACCCTTCGAACCACTCGGATAAGCCGACTCCGGCTGTCCCTATTCTTGGAAACCAAGATCTGGAGATAGTTTGTCCCTCCGTGATATGTAGACCTGAAAACCCTCCGAACCATTCGGATAAGCCAGCTCCGAAACTTAAGATTCTTTACTGGCGAAACAGTTCAGACTTGGAGGTGCTTAAAGTAACACCCAGTCTCGAAAATTTAAACGTGAAAAACTGCAGAACTGATTTCAAAATGGACATTTTTCCCCCACTGCCTACTCTCACGAAGATTGAGATCAACAACTGCTCCATTTCGGAATTGCAAAAACATCAATTTGAAAATGTAGTCAATTTGCTTTCTCTCACACTGACCGGAAACTCTATAGAAATATTGTTCAACGAAACCTTCCACAAGCTCTCCCAACTGACATCTTTAAGACTGGAGAATAACCTTATTAGAGTCCTTCCGGAAGGAGTTTTTGATCCGCTTGAGGGTATTAATTCGGTGAACTTGAATAATAACAACATCTCTTTTCTACCAAGGGATATATTTATGCAGAATAAAAAATTAAAAACGATTTCTCTCAGTGGAAACCCAATGAAAATTGTTAGTTTAAATTTTCCTATGGGTCCAGAGAACATCGTTGACCTCGATCTGAGTGATTGTGTTGAATTGAGGGACTTGCGATTGTCTATAAGCGTCACACACTTATATCTGACGAATAGCGGAGTGGAGAGATTACAGATCACCGGAAGCATTCGGGAGATAAAACATGAAAACAGTAAGGTAACTCGGGTGGATCTCAGTGGGACCTATTTCCGGTTGTCAGTCGTACCCGTCCTTTGGGACATGCCATCCCTAGAGTGGCTGGATCTGACGCATACCTCAAAACCTTCCTATTATTCTTACTTCGAACTGGAAGAAACTTTTCCAAATCTTCGTTTTCTCAACATGACTGCAAATAAATTAAATTATATTCCGCGTAACCTGCCTATTTTTGGCCCCAATCTAACCACCCTGGATTTCTCCCATAATTTACTGGAGGACGACTTCCTAAACCACCTGTTCCATTTACACACCGCTAAGGAGGAAGAGGGCATCCTTCCGAATCTCAGATTCCTCTATATGGCCCACAATAAACTAACGAAAATTCCGCGAAATGTTCCCTTTTTTGGACCCAATCTTATCGGCCTGGACCTGTCCCATAATTTACTGGAGGACATATCGGTAGAGTCCTTTACCAAAGCACATAATCTTCAAGGCCTTTATCTGGCGGGAAACCGGCTGAAAAGTTTTGCTTATCTGTCTGTTTGCGACGGGCTGATAAGCTTGAAACGTATAACTCTCTATGACAACAAGTTTAATGCCACTTTTTACCACAACATGACGAAGTACCTCGGTGACAATGGTTTGAGTTTATTTCAGAAGTGAAACATGCGGCAAAATGAATGATCTTTCAGAGAAACACTGTCCTCCCAACGGTTTTACTTACTATTCTGTTCCGCAGTAACAATTGTAGCAATGTTAATTTTAGATGCTTGAAAACTCTTTAACTTCAATAATTTTTTTTTTATTATCTAAGTTTATATTATCATATCTTAAAATTCTTTTCAAACAATTCTATAAATTTATATTCATTATGTACTGTCTTTTTAATTTGTAATAGTTTATGTACAACTTTAAGTGTTTTGTTAATAAATTAAATAAATAAATAAATTTTAGTGCACCATATACTGTCTTGTTTTTGATTTATTTCGAAAGTATTTTTAGGAAGATGGTCTGGAATATATATATTAATCATCTGAGTCTGGAATAGAAATATTTATATTTTTATTATTATTATGGATTATTTTTATGGATTTCTGAATAACACATAATACCCAGAAGATTATCAGAAGAAGCTGAGAAAAAATAAAACACAAACAAATTATTTATATATATGTACATATGTATATAGCGAATAAAAAATGTATATAATATATAAGCTTTTTCTTGTCAAAATCAGAGAAATTTCTTGTTGTAATTGTTGTTATTTTCGTTGAAACAATCTGGGGTTTAAGAGCTGATTAGTTCTCTGTCTTGTGTTAGTTGGCTCCTCGTTCCCATTCCGATCGGATCATTTCGCTCAAATTCATTCGGAAAGAGTAAACTGTTCCGATTACGAAAGACATTTCCGGTTTATTATTATTTAAATATTCTTCTGACCAAAAAAAATTCTAAAAGTACAATATAAACATGATTACTCGATATCTACTTGTTGTGATGGCCGTATCTGTTTTTGGAAATCAAGACCTGGAAGCAGTTTGTCCCTTCGAGGCATGTTGGTCTGAAAACCCTCCGAAACACTCTGATAAACCGGCTCCGAAAATTAAGCTTCTTGTCTGGCGACACGGCTCAGACTTGGAGGTGCTTAAAGTTACACCCAGTCTTGAGTATTTACACGTGGAAAACTGCAGCAGTGACTTTAAAATTGACGTTTTTCCCCCACTGCGCGCTCTCACGAAGATAGAGATCGCCAACTGCTCAATTTCGGAATTGCAAAAACATCAATTTGAAAATGTAGTCAATTTGGATTCACTCACACTGACCGGAAACTCCATAGAAATATTGTCGAACGAAACCTTCCACAAACTCTCCCGCCTGGAGTCCTTATATCTACAGAACAACTTGATTCAGGACCTTCCAGAAGGCGTCTTTAATCCGCTGGAGAGTCTTCATAGGCTGAATTTAAATAACAATAACATCTCTGTGCTGCCAAAGGATACATTTTTGCAGAATATTAAATTGAAATCGATTTCTCTTAGTGGAAACCCAATGAAAATTGTTAGTTTAGATTTTCCTATTTGGACCTACGCGGTAATCGTTTCACTCGATCTGAGAGATTGTGTTGAATTGAGGGACTTGCGATTATCTATCAGAGTAAGCAACTTATACCTGCAGAACAGCGGAGTGGAGAGACTACAGTTCACAGGAAGCATTTGGGATATAGATCACGAAAACAGTAATATATCCCGAGCGGATCTTAGTGGAACCTATTTCCACGAGTCATTCGGACCCGCCCTTTGTGACATGCCATCCCTTGAGTGGCTGGATCTGTCGCATTCCTCAAAACCTTCCGATTTCCCTGTCTATGAAATAAATAAAAATGGAAAAGAGTGCAGTTTTCCCGATCTACGTTACCTTAACCTATCTTCAATTAAATTAAGATTTATTCCGAAGAGGCTACCATTTTTTGGGCCCAATCTTACCAGCCTGGATCTTTCCCATAATTTACTGACGTACAAATTTCTGGATCTCCTATTTGAAATGGATACACCTAAGGGGGAAGAGGGCAACTTTCCAAATCTCAAATTCCTCTATATGGCCCACAATAAACTGAAGAAAATTCCACAAAGTTTTCCTTTATTCGGACCCAATCTTACCATCCTGGACCTTTCTTATAATTTACTGGAGGACGTATCGCCAGAATCCCTTGCCAAGGCCCATGATCTTCAAAGCCTTTACCTGGAGGGGAACCGACTAAAAAGTTTTGACTATCAATCTGTTTGCGATGGGCTGAAGAACTTGATACGTGTGGGTCTTTATGACAACAAGTTTAATGCCACTTTTTACCACAACATGACGAAGTACCTCGGTGACAATGGTTTGAGTTTATTTCAGAAGGGAAACATGAAGCAGAATGAATGATGGATCAGAGGGACACTGTCCTCCCAACAGTTTTGAATACTATTCTCTTCCGCAGTAACAATTGTATCAATGTTAACTTTATATGCTTGAAAACTCTTTAATTTCAATAATTGTTCTTTTATTATATAACTTTATATCATCATATCTTAATATTCTTTTTAAAAAATTCTATAAATTTATATTCATTATGTACTCTCTTTTTAATTTGTAATAGTTTATGTACAATTTTAAGTGTTTTCTTAATAAACTGATAAATAAATTTTATTGCACCATATACTGTCTTGTTTTATAATTTATTTACAAAGTATTTTTAGGAAGATAGTCTGGAATATATATACTAATAATCTGAGTCTGGAATAGACATACATATTCTTTATCAGCATCATCAGACGAGTAGCTATTCCCGTCTGTCCGTTCGTCTATCTATCTAAAAGCTTCCTTTCATGCTTTAATTTCAATAAAATAAGCAAATAACATATATAAAAGTATACATTTCAAGTGTAGTTTTAATATATTTAAATTTTTTTTGATCCACATGCATATTTATAGATCAATAGATATTTTTTCTCGATTCAAAACTAGATGAAATCTTTGTATAACATCAAAAGTTCAAGAAATATGTGTAAACCAACACCTTTTTCATATGAAATTTGTCAAAATATGCCCTCGTGTTTGGATTGAAAGCGTTGGAATTCAAAATGATTTCACACAAAACACAAAATAGCTACGCACCCATCAACTTTTGGCAAACCATGACGAGAGAACACAAAATCATTTACCAAAATACAAATTTCCCAATTCAAACCCGACATCAGAGTGCCTTTTTCAGCCTGCAAACTCACAGGAATCTAGCCAAAGTTTGCGTGTGTGTGTGTGTGTGTGTGTGTGTGTGTGTGTGGGGAGGAAAACCTTTCAAATTTTGCAACGCAATATGTCAATTACTTTCAACAAGGCTGCCAACTGTGTCCAGCGCATACTACACACACAGCAGGCACACGTAGCGGATGAATGAAAAATGAATTTAATTGCCCTATGTTGGGTGTCAACATTTTTGAAATGGGTTCGCATTTGTATTGGCGAACGAAAAGCACATTCGTTTGGGCCAGGCAGATACAACTTTTTGGGTCTTGCGAGAGTTGGCAGCGTTTTTATGACAGTAACAGCAGTAAAGCGTTGACCCCTGACCCCCTGTTGACCCACATCAGCCGCTCCCGGCAAGTATTTTCGTATGAATGACCAACATTCTTTGTGCGATTCGGTCAATTTCGGTGCATGGGATTCGGATTCGGACTCCGACTCCGATTGCGATTGCGGGCCAAAGTCAAAGTCGCTCTTCCTGTCTGTTGCAGGCAAAACCGCAAAGAGCAACATAATGAAAAGTGTTTGGTCATTTATTGTTTAAATGTCTGACAGCATGTTGACAGCCAAATGCCAAAGTAAGTTGTCAGTGGCACCGCCAGTGGGGCAGGCCAGAAGCAGGATCGGTGTGCAGGAGTGGAGAGGTGGTGGCCTGACCACCAGACGGGGCCGATGTCTGGCAACGTCAGTTGGACTGAAGGAGGGCGGTATTCCGATTCCAATTCCAATCCCCAATCCCCTGGAATCCCGCTTGCCGAAAACTTTTCGCAGCGGTTTCGCCTTCATCTTCGGGCTGTACAAAGTGCAGACGACATTTGCTTTGATGTTCTCACTTGATTGACTGGCGGGTCGGAGTCTGCGGCTTCCCCTGCTCCTGCCTTTGAACTGGGAATGTTTCGAACGGAGCGAATGGCTGGACTTGAACTCAGAACTTGGTTAATTAAACTGGCAATCGAATGCATATTACGAATGCCACAGGATTGAGAATTCTCTGCCAGTTAATATGAAATATTTTAGTGATTAATCTCACTTTTTTGGCATTCAAAAAGCATAGTTATTTAAGGATAAATTTGTGATTTTAAGGATGCTTTCTGAAAGTCGTTTAGTATATTCTTATTCGTCTTTATGTACTATAGTTTTTTTTTATAGATTTTATTATATTATCAATAAACAATACAGAATACAGAGTCAGCATTGTTGTTCCTAAAGTAATCCTCCCCTTTTTTTTAGTATGTTCTCTATTTATTTCGCATTTAGTACTGAAGCACTTCAACATGGCAATATAATAACCTCCAACTGACAAAAAAGCATAAATAATGTGCAGGCCAGAGCCACGAAAAAATAACAACTACATAGCAGCACAGCGTCCAGTCAACAATTGCGACAAGCAATTCTCGAATGACAATTGTAAATTGTTTAAATAAAATTTATGAGTGCCCAAATGTGTCGCCATATAATTTCATGCACTTTAACATAAAATTTATCACAATTTGTGTGTCGCATATTTCTTGTTTCCCCCCATTCCGTTTTTTCCGTATTTTTTTCAGTTCACTTAAATAGTTTATATGGGTTTTTGGTCGAGAGCTCGCTGGGAGTGAGTAAGTGTGTGAGCGGATTCTATGGGCGCTTTGCCGGCAAAATAACTATAATTGAAATTTATTGCACAATTTATCGCCGGGGCAGGCACAGAGAAGGATAGCTGCATATATGCCATATGGCCATTGGGAGACAGATAGAGAGGCAGCTTATACAGATCGCATTCGGTTCGCTTAACTCGCTGTTGTTTCCCTCGCTTTCGGTGCGACATATTGAAATTTATGTCAATTTAAAAAGCAAAGTTGTCGTGTCAATCATAAAACTCAATTATCGCGCAAGCATTTGCCATTCCGCTAAAGGGGCGAATTGGGGGTCGTTGTCGTTGGAGGTATCGGAGGAGTTTGGTGGGGGGTCTGACAACCGCCATCAGACAGCTTAACAACTCAATTGAAAAGTCATTTGGGAGCGTTTTTACGCGTGTCTAGCTTATGGAGGTCTCCCACAAACCACGGACCATCCCCACCCACTCCACTCCACTCCTCTCCACACCATTTGAATTTGATTGCCGGCAATCAGACGGGCCGGCTGATCATCATCAAAACATGCCACTTCTGTTTTGTGCGCTAATCGCCTCTCAATCGACTTTGACTACACTCGCAAGAGCCGAAAGCTCATTTCGTTATATGAATGTTATTTTTTGTTGTCTGGTCTTCTGTGTTTCTTTTTGGAAATTCCCCCCGTTTGGCCCCCAGGGCACTTAAGTGGTTTGGACTTTTTGAGTGGCATGTCGTTGACGTTGGTGGGTGCTCACTGGCTCTCACCGCTTGCCTCGGATACCAGGTATTTTCGAATGCCCTGCACACCCCAATTAGTGGCATGGAGAGGGGAGGAGCACTCGAGGATCAAAGAAAGATAGCGATGGTCGTTTGTCGATGTCCAACTGCGAGGGGGCGAGGCCTGAAGATCGAGCGGAAGTGAGATTGCTGGGGAGATCGCAATTGACTTCAAGGAAATTAGTTGGTTGGGTTAAGTACTTATAAAACCCTAAAGTCCCACTATAGAATATATATCCTTTGATATGTATTTTTCTAATTAATTATATAATTAGTTTTATCAGTCAATAGCTTATTTATAACCTTTTTTATGCCTCTATCAAAGGAAATATAAAGTGCATTCCACATCTTAATAATATCTATTTAATTTATTAAAAATCTTATTCAGTATATGTTTTTTGTTTCTCTTTTCAATCACTAAATTCACATAAACCCATGTACCCCACTGCCAACAGTGCAGGGTATTCAGAGAACAAATCTCAATTAAAACTGTCACAGTCACTCAAAACAAACTGTCAACTTTATTATTAATTAAATGTCAGATTATAGTCGGCACTGACATACACACAAGCCACTGTCCCGCACCACCGCCTACCACCTCGCCACCACCAGCACTTACCAGCAGGGAACGCGTGTCGGGGCGTGGCTCGACCAGGCAAATCCAACGCCGTCAAAGACGTCGCATACTCCTTTGAAGCCGGATCCGGACTCTGGAGAACGGGGACCGAATCTGTCAGTCAGTCAGTCAGTTAGTTAGTTACTGGAAACAACCGACTCTGCCCGCCCCCCCATCAGCCTACAGCTCACTGAGCTGGAAATGTTAGTGGATTATGCGACGTGTGCACAACGTCTAATCGGAATGGATTTCGAAAGATGATTAGTCAGTGCGGCCATGATGGTGTCCCCATCCATGTCACAATCGCCATCGAACCATTGATAAGCCAGCGGAGTGCTGGGAATTGAAATAAAAAATGAATATGACACTTAATTGCGATTTTTAGTGGTCTTGGAAATCTCTGGCAGCTCAGCTGTCGAGAGGTGCTTATTAGAGCGATTAAACACTTGTTAAGCTCCAATCGGAGTGATTACAGTCTCTGCCAGTCGAGTGTTATATGTCAATCAAGCCCAAAAATACTCATAGAAAAGCAGTTTGACAATTGTATTTTGCCGGAAATGCATTTCAAGGATTGACACCTGAGTTTGCTGTTTGTAATTTTTTAAGTGCTCTGTTAGGAACAGAAAAACTGGCAAGAACAAGACTAGGGGGAGATTAAAGGACTGTTGAATTTTAGTTTTTACTTTTCAGGAAAGATATTTTTCCCTCAAAAATATTAAATACATAAATTGAAAATGCATTAAAAAGAAAAGAAGCTTCAGAAAGTCGTAGTTGGCAGATGACACTTCCAAGGATACAGGGAGTTTAATGGATTGCCGAAGGTTAGAGATACTTTTCAGGAAAGATAGTACATAAATTCAAAATACATTGATAATAAATCACCCTTCAAAATGCTAAAGTTTGTATACTAAATAAAAAATGAATTAAATTGAATTCAAAAAGGTTTTCTGTACTGATAACAAATACTTAACAAATAAAACTATTCATTGTAAATTATTTATTGGGTAGGAAGAAATAGGAATGTGGATTTTAAATTATTTATTGATTTAAATATTATACCTTTACTTTACATTTGTATTAAAGTATTGCCAAGAAATATAAAAATGAATTTTAAAATATTGTAAAAGTAAATATAAAAGGTGTTTAAAATATTAATATTTTATATTTATGAATTGAATCAATATACATTTTTTGTAAAGGCTTATTAAAGGCTTACTCAAAACTTGTGAAAGCCGAACACTAACAGCTCAGATCACCTCATGAATCTCAGTGCCAGGAGCCTAAAGCTGCTGCAATATCACCGGAAAATAGTTCACACCAATCAATTCCGATTAAGCCTTGGACACTTGTACAAAGCTGCGGTTAATCCGGCATCTAACAGCGGTCATAACACCCCTTGGCTGGCACATGGTTAGCAAGATCGAATTACGATCGGCATTCAGTTGGCTGGCCCAATCGGCCAAGCGGCTGTAACCTCATCGAGAGCAACACCTTGTGTAACATTAATTTGAGCAATTTAAAATCGGCGGCCAGTGGCTACAAATCAATTTCAGACTGACAACTTAACAGTCTAATCGAAAACAACAAAATGGTTGCCCGCCAACCAGGCGGTAAAGGCGGCAAGGAGGCACTGGAACCAACTCAATTGACCAGCTGTCCGCGCAGTGTCCAAATACGCCGCTGACCTGTTCCCGTTCCCGAGCTCAAGCCCGAACCCAATCCCGTCTTGATCTCGTGAATGCTCCCTGCTGGCGCACACCCTTCTCTGCCAACGGCTCCTCCCGGCGGGCAGTAAAATTGTCATATTGCAAGCGCACGCAGGCGCAGCGTAAATGTTAAAAATTATAGTTAAACTCATAAATTACAGGCGTAGTCAGCCGTTGAAACCCGTTCTCCGTTCTCCGTTGTCCGATCTGCGATCTGCGATCCGCGGTCCGTGGCCAGCCAACATGCCCTGACAGCTCTCTGGGTCTTTTAGACAATTTAAAGGCGGTTCGTACTCAATAAACCAAATTCCGCACATAATTAATCGATCCAGAGAGCCGGCTGCAGGCCGGTCCCCACTCTGTTCGCTTTATTTTTTACACAATATTTTGACTTTGAATGTGGGCCTGGGTGAGAGATGAGGAGCAGCGGCGGCGGGCGGAGGTGTGTGCGAGGCGAAACTTTTTAATAGTCGCGCCATAATCGTAAATCTTTTGTGTCCGACGCAGTGCAACGAACGACATAGCCGATAAAGCCTGGGCTGGGGATCAGGATGGATGTGGCGGCGGGATGGGGGACGGCGGAGCCCGGTCAAAGCCAACCGAACCGGAGCGAACCGCGAACCTACCTACAACAACAAATCGAGACAGTTGTTCACAACTTTATTTATCGTTTAAGAACACGGCCAGGGAAGTGTTGCTCTTTGGAGGAAGTGTGGTTTATAAATGCATTCAAGTAGTAACTCTGCCGAAATTCGTTTTTTTGTTTGTTAAGATTAAGAAGAGGATTCTTTGGGGTTTTGGATTATCTGTGAATGGTTGGTATTATGGATAAGCATAGAAAAATATCTATGACTAAAAAATAGCAATTTAATTCGAAGTAAGTAAGCCACAAAATTATAATTAGATAGGGTCCTTTGTGCTTATGCCGGAAAAGGCCTTGCAGATATCATAGCATCTAAAATATTCTTTTAAATATTTTTAATTAAAATGTACAAAGCATTATTCTTAATATATTTATGTCAAACCCAGCCCAAAGATGCTGCTGTTTAATACATCGACTTTTGTTTTGTTTGCAATGCTAAGAAATGGTATAAATACATAATTTAAATACTTTATTTAGGAACCCTGCCTAAACACAAACCTATTTCTAGATCAGAGCAGTAGCATCGATGTGGCTACTTACTACTTTCTATCCGAGAGCTTCAGGACTTCCAGGAACTTTGGGTGTAGAACTTAATCAACCATCAGTTAAAAAATGAATAGCACGCTGTCGTACTAGCCGTCGCATCGGTATCTTCAGACCATTTACCTGGCGGACAGCACTCCGAATGAGCCAAGTTAAGTTGAGCGGAGTTGAGTTGTTTCCCCTGAAGAAGGTGCGCGCCATGAATAGAGTTAGGATCACGGCCAACTGAGCAGCCAGTATCCCATGGCAAGCCAGTGTCCTCTTGTAAGCCCGACTTGTCTGCGCATTATTCAAATGCCCATCTAAGTATCTCTCAGTGTCCGTCGCTGTATCTGTATCTGTATCTGACTCTGTCTCTGTTTCTGTATCTGTATCTGCTGCCGTTGGAAAAGCCAAGCCGAGCGTATGCCAAGCCACGTAACGTAAGGAAAACAAACGAAGCCAAACGAAACGAATCGAAACGCAGAGAGAGAGACAGCGACAACATGGAGAACTGCCAGTTGGAGCTGACATATAAACTGACAGTTTGAAATTGAGGTTTTCTCCATGCTGACAGCGTAACACGTCAACTTAAGGAGGCATGAGGCCGGCGAAGTGCCTGTCCAGATACAAATAGACAAGCCCGACTAGTCCATGTAAAGCGAAAAGATAGTTAAGACCCCGCCAGAGCCAGATGGAGACGGAGACGGCGACGGAGGCAGCTATCGCAGACAGCAGCCGTAGACAGCAGGCAATTTGACAGCTTAAACACACGAGCATGTCAAAATGATATGATCGCTAAGTGAGCGCAAACACACAGAGCCCAGAACGGCACACGGAGATATAGCCAGAGATGAATGCCAACTGGACGGGGGGGACACCGAATAATACAGGTCAACCTCTGAGGTGAGAAATAAAGCCCACCATGACTCAAGCCTGCCTGTGAAAACTATCCTAAAGAGCCAACTAATAATTGTATCTTTTAAATTGCAAAAGTATCTAAGATTCAAACTTTTTAATTGCAGGAAATTAAAAAATTATACACAATTGATTGAAATTTAATACCGAAAATCCTTCTTTGCAATTTTCTTAGGATTTTCCTTATTCATATATTTTTAAATATTTTGTTAAATATTTTTATTATAAAATTTGTTTTATAAATAACAAACCAACAGAATGAAAACATTGCCCACTGAAAACTACTCAAGTTTGATGAAAATAATTGATTAAAACAATTTAAACTGGCCAAAGACAGAGTGTAAGCCCAGCCTTAATTATGGGTTAACTTAGGCAGTAAATACTGTCGCCTTGCAACGCAACCGGAGGCCTCAAGTGTTGCATCTTCTTTCCAAGGCTGCGCATCGGTTTCTTTAATAGCAAACACACAGCTCGGCTCACGGACAAAACTTTGTCTGTCAGCGACGGTGGTTCCAAGTGGGGCCTTGGCTCTGGGTCTGGGTCTGGGACTGGGACTGGGCTGGTGGAGTTGGGGTTTGGGACTCAGACTGAGACTGAGACTGAGACTGAGACAGAGTCCGGGCCTGGTGTGTGCGCCTGGGTAACTTATCTCGGCTTTCAGTGTCAGCATGTTGTAGCCGTTCGGAGGTTCGGCGTGCGTGTTGCTTTCCATGTTTACATTAATAAAAGTCAAAGGTTCTCGAGACTGACATATTGTAATTTATGTTTAGTGACAGCTTTATATCGGCGCAAAACGAACTTTAATCACTTGTTATTTAGCATAAATGAGTTGCCTCCTCCCCGGGATGACTTGCGGATGAGCGGAATTGATTTGTTACCCGGACTCGCCCCTCAGCGTAGATCAATTATGCGATCCGATGACCGCATCGGGTTGTGCATTTTGAGTGCATTCACTATCTACTAAATATTATTTAATTTCTATTGAATGCTCTTCACCCGCTGACGGGTGTGCGAAATTGAATAAGCTGCCACTCGGAATGGGGGTCGCTTGTCAGTTTTGTGTCAAAATAAATGAAGTTAAATGACAGTTTAATCAAGGCGTCAGGCAATGTCAGAGCATCATCAACCCCTCCCGACTCCCCACTATCATCATTACTATATATTCCGTCAGTCTGCTAGAAGTCATCCAGTCAGTCAGTCAGTCAGTCAGTTAGTCATGTGTGTGCCCCTGCTCGAGCACGAGAAACTATTGTAAAGCCCAACCGTTGTTATGCTGACTGCCAGTGACTTGTGTAATACATATCTGGCGAACAATGCGAATCCGTCGTGCAAGTACGTTTTTTTTATTTAACTCTCGCAATATATATACATACATATATAGATATATATATATATATATATATATGTATTTCTTCTGCCGGCTTGTCATTGTCAGGCATTCGGCGAGAGACGCTCGTAAGTGCATTTGCATTTTGCATTTGGCGCGTTGCAAGCTGCAAATGTTTCTGACACTTGACAGCCAACGCACTGACAGCTATAAAAATGTACGATAAACTGTTCGTACATGGCCAGCACAGTGGAATTGAGTGCGTTGGGAAAGGCAAAGGCAGGGTCTTTCAAATGGGCTAAGTCGCTTCTAAGTCGTACTTTCAGAAAACTGACTTTAAGATAATTTCAGTAAAGTCTACTCCATAACATTTAAATGATCTTTTATTTAGTAAAGTATCTTTGTTTATATTTACTTAAAAACATACTTTTTCAGCTCAATGAGGAACAACGGTCTTTAGTTCTATTTGCTATATTCTCGAAAATTATTTTAACTAGATCATGATTAAGTTCTCAAGACATTTTAAAAGGTATAAAAAAATTATTGATTTTGAAACACCTCCAAATAAGTTATGCATCAAAACTATATATGTATCTTCAAATTCAAAGATACAGTATCGTATCTATGGCCTTCTTGAAATGTTTGCCTCGAAATCATCTGGTAATTATTATCAGCGGGGTGTTCTTGTTGTGGCTCAACTCACTTCTCCTGCGTAAAAATAGAAAACCAAATAAATCTTCTGCACTCTTTGAGGACGCCGCGCGCACTGTCTTCCCCCAACTCTCCTTCGTGACGGTGAATATATGGTATCTGCGGTCTTAACGCCGCGTCATCGTCGGCAAGAAGTTGTTTACAAATGAATTTAATTGATCAATCAAAGCGAGTGAAGATCAAAAAAGGAGAGAGAAAGAAAATAAGATCAAAGCCATGCGGAGCGAGGCCCCAAACAGACAAATGCCGTACAACCAGCGACAAGCCGGAACATCCAGCAATCAGGGGCAGACCCACATTAGACATGTTCTCTGGTCTTTCAGTCAATCACTCGGTCAGTCATTCAGCCTCTCAGTCGCTCAGTCCCTCAGCCTCCCAGCCCTTGAACCCAGTCAGTCATTCAGTCAGTCAGTCAGTTCGTCAGACAGTCATTCAGTCAGTCAGTTTTTGACTCACTCCCCATTCGACGGGAAGATTCATTGCAGCCCAGTGAATGCAGTCCGGCTGCTGGCGTTGTTTTGATTGGTATCACTCAATGAACTTTGATTGTTGTAAATGTAATTAATCAATAACACAAACATTTACACAACATGCAACAAGGGGCATCAGCATCTTAATCAACTGCAATTGTGCTGGCAATCGACTGGAGATTGTTGTGACATTGGTTGGGGCTTGGCCAAGTATGGACTGTGTCAATGTTTAATTGGTGGCGATGGAGGATATATATTGTATTTATATAACCCTTTCTCGAAATAACTTAATACCAGCTGAATGAATAGCTCTCTCTAACATTTATTTATGACTTTAATTTCAGCTTATTTATATTAACAATTCAGAGGGCTGTCTCAGGACCAATTATACATTTATTGCCTGTCCACTCAGTGGAGCAAGCTGGCTCTTAAACCGCCATTACATAAATTAACTGCCAAATCGTATGCATAATTTTAATAAATATTAAATATCGCAGCCTCCGCCGGCAATGGCAAAAGTAACTGCGTCTAAACATCCGGCGGAGGTCGTCCCATAAATAACCCAACCGAACCGATCCCCGCTGAATTGAGCTGAAAAATGGTTTACAGAATATTTTTGTGTTTTTGCGATAAACTCTGTGCGGGGTGGGAGGTGGGGTGTAGCGAAAATAATAGCTGAAAAATTTGTAAATATTTCATAAATGGGACATAAATTAACACAACTAATGCCATAAACTACAGCGAGGCAACAACAATGGCGAATGTTGCCATGATTTGTTGCACGATAATTGCAGCCAGTTGCAGTAGCTGTGCCACCGCCAGTCCCGACAAACTCACGAACACGAAAAATAGTCACAAAAGTTGACAATCCCAGTCTCTTTATCTAAATGCACTAAATAAACCGCACACACAGATACACTCTCTGGTGCACTGATACCGATACACACATGTGCATAATGTCATTTGTTCGCAATTTATCGGTGGCCCCACGAAATACGAACAAAAAATATATAGCAACAACTGGCCAAACATCGAGCGGCAGCATAAATATTTTAATATGATTTACAAGCGGATGCAGTCGGAGCTTAGAGTCGAAATTCGGTTTTGGTTCTGGCCAGGCTTTATTGGGGTTTGTTTTTTTTTTGTCTCTATTGGCCCCTATCTATTAGACACATACATTTTATAAATGGGCTTTCCGCAAAAACAGGATGTTTTTGATAGCGCAGTGAGTTTACCCAAAAGCCAATGCAGTTGTCCAACATGAAATATGGATTAGCTGAAAATTATGCATAAATTATGGTGCGTTGGCTTATGGGATAACATTAGGGATTTAGCAATTTTTTATTATATGAATTTAAATAGCCCATTAAATGTTTGATTTAAAATAGATAATGGTTTAATGGTTAAATTCAGTAACCTTACTTTCCTTCAAGGCTACACCAAAAAGCAGAGCTCATCCCCTATGCAAGTCCATCCCCTACGCCCAGTGCCCTGGGTTGGGGGCCTTCATGAGTCAGGCTAAGTGATAAGAAAATTACTGGTTACACTTATTAGACAGCAACATGTCAGAGATAGCAGGAGGCCCCGGGAGAACGCGGCAAACAAAGGGCGTGCCGAACGACTTCCTCATCAACTGCACCAACGCCCCCGACAGCTCCGCTTGGAACGGTTTGGTTTGGTTCGGTTCGTTGGCAAATCTGAAAGTGTAATAAATTTTAAACAATGCGGAAAATTTACGGTGATTTTCGCTGACATGCCCACTTCTGAGCTTTTCGGGTTCGGGCAGCCGCAGAGGCAAAGGCAGTGGCAGTGGCAGCGGCAGCGGCAGCGGCAAATGAGGCGATGAGGCAGGGCACGAGGGAGGAGTTCGGGGCTCCAATGTTGGTAGTAAGTCTTGAAAGCCGAGTCGTCGGCGGTATTTCAAAGAGCTTTTGTTAACCGCCCCCTCGAGTGGTGTGGAGTGGAGCCGAGCAGAGCAGAGCGGAGTGGGGTGGAGGATAAATGTGTAGACGGAGACGACGTCACAAACTGTTGAAAGCGCAAAGTGAAAGATATATGACTTCAAGTAGGTGTAATCGCACTCACACGGGCTAACAACTGCCACACACATACGAGTGAGGGGGAAATGGAAGGCTATACTTCTTCAGACGATAATTGGAATACCCTTTACCTCATTTTCCTTGAACGAAAAACCCTTAGAAATGGTTGTAAGAAGTCGAATTTTCAGCAGTAATTGTGATTTCATCAATAACCCAATGAATTTAGAAATATATATAGAAAGACTTAAGAGATTTACCCATACTTTGCTAGCTAACTTAATTCGTATACCCCTTTACAGGGTATACAAATTGCTCTTAGAGTCTATCCCTTCACAGGAAGCTCGTTGACTGCTTCACACTGAGAAATTACTTGGCCCTTTGGGTTTTCGTTGTCTCTAGCCGAGAATTCCTACATACACACATGTATACCCAGGGCATAAATTCAACAATTTTCTTTGGGTTAAAGGGTTTACCTTCACGGCCAACCAGCCGACCCCCCTGGGGCATCCTTTTCCAGTCGCTTCCAGGTCTAACCATTATTATTTTTTGGCTCCCCCCAGTATCCGTGTTCGGGACTGTGCTAGAGTATGCGTGAAATGCGATTTATTGTTTTCGTTAAAAAGATTTATTATGCCCTATGCATGAACTCGAAGGCCCCTTCCTTAGCCTGAGACCAGGTTTTCTTAGTTCACTTCAGCTTTATTTGAAAAGTTTCCAAAGAATAGTACTTTTCACATATTTAGTGGGGCTTAGATTTACGACAGTAAAATGGGTGTATGGTTGGCAGTTGATTGGTTACACAAAAAATTTATAATTCTTAATAAGAAAAGCGTTTAGTAAAAAAATATATCCTCATAATTTTTAATTCGAATTTACAAACGGCACTCAAGATCTTTTAAAATCACAATGGATTTGCTTTCAACTACGGATAACAATCATAAACGATATTTGAATAAATATATTACCTATAGTTCATGTAACAATCCGGATATATAATAATATATAATATATAATATATTTTAACATCAAATCAAATATTCTGTTTAATATATCCAACAAATTTAATCGAGGAAACAGATAAATCAATTTAGTTAAAGTTTTTCGGACTTATTTTAAAATTACGAATATTTTAACTTTTTATGAGATACTTTTTATATTGAAAAATTGCATATATTAAATTTTGGCTATATTTTTAATAAGTAAAGAGCTTTGGATTATGTCAATATAAATTATTTCGAATTTTTCCTGTCTCTTTACATTCCACATTTAAAAAAGCATTTAAAATTCTACATATTTCTAACTCTTTTTATAAAAGATAATCTAGTTTTAGGTGGATCTCCAAATACATGAAAATTGATCATTATAAAAACAATAATAAATAACAAAAAATTTACAAAATTAAACACAGACAGCTTATGAATGAAAGTTCCCACCAAGATCAATGGGATTGAACCCCACCCAACGAGTAACAAAACCATTGCTGAAATATAGAAAACTTCAAATCCACTTGCCCCCTCAATAACCATCGCATCAATTACGATTTCCATTCCGATTCCGCCCCCTCAATTGGAAACTGTTGACCCCCGTTGCCCAGCCGCTACTGACCCCAAGTGGATGCGCGGTGACTGCCGAGTTTAAGGGGGTCGTAATGGTTTGGGCTGAGATGTTTGCCCGGATCGGATTGGAGTTCTAGGTCCCCGGGTCCGTAGTCAGCGGATACAAATTGCAATCGCAAGACATTTGTACACACGGCCCCCCCTCGTACCGCGGCCGCGGCTGTCCCTGCCTCCCAGCTGGCGCTCAGCCGCACAGACGTCAGAGAATATTATTGTAAATTGAACTCAATTACTAGTGACAGCAGACAAATTGAAGTGGAAATTGAGATCTTCTTTTGGGTGAAGAAGCGGCAGCAGAAGACGGCGCTTGCAATGCGAATCGCTGAACGACGAAAAGCGAATAAAATAATACAAAAAAACACAGGGAGAGCTTCATAAAATTGAGAAATATTTATGTGGGGGGAACACACAGATATCCGAGGGATGTTTTAAGTGCGAATGAAATCATAATCGAACACTGAATACTCTTTGATATTTATGGGGAAATTATTTAATAATAATATATAACAGAGACTCGGTTTACCATATTATAAAGTTCTTCTTAAAACGTATACCTTACTTTATATTAATAAATTAAATAAGATACCCAATAAATTTTCAGCTTTAGTAACACTCTCCCCGTGTTCTGTAGAGAGAATTAAAACCAGAAGAAACTAATTCACTTAAAAACACTTTGGCTCAGATGGGCCTCGGGTATCTGTGGGAGGCTTTCGCCGCCACCCCACTGCCCCCAGGATTCTTTGTGTGTGTGTGTGTCTGGCAGTCTGTGAAATGTCATTTGTCAAATGCACTTTGTGTCACTGTCTGTCGCAGTTCCCATCATGATTTCCCAGACCCCCGCCTGATGGCCGAGTGTCACAGAAATGCGGGTGAATTTGTCAAGATTTCTTGAAAGCGAAAAGATGGAAGTGGGTCCGTCCTTTGGCTAATTTATGAGTCAATTAGTATGACGGCCTGACCGTGCATAAATATTATTATTAAATGGGAATTCAGGCAAGGTACAGTCTCGGACATCCCAGAGTTCGCTTGCTAATCGCTCGTGCTGCGTTTATTGTGTCTTTGGTTTATGATCCATTCAATTTGGCACAAACTTGCTACACATTAGCTTGCAACATAGTTGCACATGCGGAACCACTGAGAAAAATCATACTTAACAGCATACAGATTACCCAGAGATCTTGAAATACATTTCTATAGTACTTGATGCTGATTTCAATTTCAGTGCTGGGCGCTGTTGCAGGGAACGCTTCGTTGAGAATTAAGTGCCATGTTGGCTTCATATTTTACAGCCAAGACAATCACTCGCAATGGGGTTAATGTGGGGGGCGCGTGTGGATCATTATAGAAACCGAAAAGAGCGGAAATTTATGAAAATTTTTAAGGCAACATCAAATCGGATGAACATGAAAGAGCACTGTCGAAAAGCCTCAAATATATACATATACATTTAATGAGAATTTATGGCCGTAATAAAAGGCTAAATGGGGAGGAAGTAGTTGACATTAAAACCGATGACACAGTGGAAATTCCTCGAGAAAACTGTGCATTAAAATCATTTTATGGTCATTCGGTTTGAAAGAGAAACTAAATGAAGCCGCCAGTGTCATTCAAATTTTACGGACAGGTCTGATAGGAGTTTCTTTATTTTCTTTCACGATAAAATCCTAAAACGTTCAGGCGGCGCTTGCACAACTTCGCTTCCGCGTTTTTAAAAATGTGCAGCTGATAACATTTTCGATATAACTTTATGGGATTCGTGAGCTGCACGTGGTCGCCATGTCCTTCTATCCTTTTGTTGGCATTGCACAACGCTGTGGGGACCTATTTCGCTTTCGGTCATATAACACACCCGCGATGGCACCGAACAAATCGAAGCAATTTACGAAAATGTAGAAAATGTCATTGGGCTGTCAGAATGCATCGTTGCTGTTGACATGTGACCATCCCTGTCCGCCCCTGTGCATCCCCATGGCCCCCGATCTACTCGGAGCATGGCAGAAATTGTTATAAAAATCCACAGCGGCGGGAACAACAACGTGAACATTGCAACGTATAAGAAATTGCACAGCAGCAGCAGCAGCAACAACAACCCTGCTGTTTCTGACAGCGAAAGCATTGTTGGCTGACAGCTCGAAGGGGCTGTTGGCCAAGGAGGGCCTTCGCACTGCTGCAAAACAGCCAAAACAGATAGTGCCATCAAGGGTAGTGAAGGAGGGGGGCGGGAAAGTGCAGGGGCGAGTCTAACGTAACGCAACGCAACGCAGCAACCCGGTAACGTAACGAACGGGTCGGCATGGGTGCCTTGGCCCATTCTGTCACTGCTGTTGGCCCTAAAATTAATGGCCAGTGGAAGTGGCAGCTGAGCAAAGAGAAATGCAGCTCGAAATTTATATGCCATGTGCTTGTTAACGTACCCAAAACAAATGCGGACATTATATCCGAAAATAGCGAAACCAATTGAGGGCTGATAATATCCTTAGGGTCCATGATCCTTTTCTAAATTGATTAATATTCTGTTTGAGAAATTTCAAATTTTACTTTCTAAAAGAAATAATAGATGTTGAATATTTATGGGATATAATTAAGACAAAGCTTACAGTATTTAATGGCAATTATGGTAACTCGAAGTGCAGTAATGTCGTTAAAGCTTTATCTATTATTTAATCAATTAGTTTGCATTAGTTGGATAGAAATATTGTTCAAAGTTATGCATAATAAAATAAATAATTTAATGATAATTAATATGAATAATTGACTAAATTTTCTATGGATTATACCTGTAACTGGTTTGACCAGTTACAATTGTTTAATTGGAATAATTATGTTATAAATAAAGCCCCCATTATATAACAAATATCGCAATATTATCCCATATTTCTACTATTGAGTTTCATTTATTTCCGACACTTTGCTAAGATTTTGTCAGCTGCTTCGCTGTTGTCTCATTTAAAATGAGAGTAGCTCTGAACCTTTAACTGACAATGAGTTCTTGGCCGTTCCTTTGCCGACGACTGGTTGGACTTCGTGCCGGGTTGCGCCGCTGGCAGCCGAGTGACAGATGGAGGATCCCAGGCAGGCTGGCAGGAAGCGCCTGAGACACTCGGACAAAGAGCCGAGTCGACGGGAAAGACGGGTGCGCAGGGTAATAGGCGACACCAAGTAGGACGAGAGGGAGAAGTAGACGGCTGGAAAGACTTTTTCTGCGGCTCGGCAGCGTCCTTTGTTGGCCTTTTTCAGTTCCCGCACTCCGGTTTGATCGTAATTGTGAGTGACAACGGCTTGATGCCTGATTATGATAAATGAATTGTTAAATTGAATTAGGTGTTGCCGCGCTGCTGTCACTCAAAAGCCATCGTCATATTTCCCTCAATTTCCGCGCCTCACCTCCTTTTTAGTGTACCCTGTACTGGTTATCCTTTAAGCAAGGGATATCTTTCCAATTCAGTTTAAGGCTTTAAATTAAATTCAAAACAGTATATATACATAAAATCAATTAAAAATCAATTTGAAATATGGCTTTAAATTTAATTTGTTGTGCTAAAAATTCAGCTGAATGTTATTACTTAAATTACCTAGAGAGTTAGTTTATATTTTGGTTTTTGGTTTATTGGGGTCTTTAGATAGTTGTAAAAATCCCAATTTTAGGGTATTAACTCTTCGAAATCTTCTTTTTTATTTGCCTTGTTTTCGTTTAGCTCGGGCTTCGGAGCTCCTGCCGCCACTTCACAATTAAATTGCATGAAATTTGATATTTTTCAACGGCTGTCAGCGGGGCCAGGGCCACAAAGGGTTGTGCTGGGCTTGTCAGATGATGGACATCCTGCCAGCAAGGGTTGTTTGGTGGAAATCTGGCGACAATTGTTGTCTGTCGCTGTGTCGTGGTGTGCTAGGAAAATTAGCTCAGGTTACCTTAATTATGGGCTTTTGATGCCCGAATGAGTAGCCCGAGAGGTTTGTTTGTTTTGTGTCCCTGAATAGTTGATCTCTGGTTGCTAATAGGCTCTTAGATGGATGTTTGAGTGCACAGAAGTTAATAGACGGCTGTCAGTTGTGCTCGTCTTTCAAGTCTGTAAACTAATTTTTATTTAATAATAATTTAAACTTTTAGGTAGTATAAATTGGTATAGAAAGAGGACCTAATCTTCACACTTTTTGTGTGTTATATGATCGATATTTGAACAGAATCTATTGAAGGCTGTTTCTGTTGCCAGGTAAACTGCCATTTCACAGCCTTCTTCCAATTTTTGCCGCCTAATCAAACAGAGCCACACCTTTCTTCCCCTCCATGTGTTCCCCTGCCAACTGACCAGCACTCGTTTCCCTCATTAGTTCGGACCATTCGGCCACTCATCAGTCACTCACGCGCCGTGTTTTTGGGTGGGTAATATATCACAGAGTTCACGAAGGAAAAAGGGAAAACTGAACCAGAAAAATGAGCGTACTTGTTGAAAATCACACCTCGCCGAGCCAGCACCCCTTCTCCTGCTCCTGCTCCTGCTCCTCTGCTGCCATCCATTTCGGAGGCGACTGGAATGTGTCACAGCAAAACAGAGGATGGGGCTCGAAGCACTGCGGAGCAGCTACCAGCGGCAGTGACAACGGTTCCACATTGTTGTCACATGTCACCCGACGCTGGAAAAGATGGCAGGGAATGCGGGGCGGCGGGGTGGCTGGATGAGCGTGAAATACGAGTCCTTTGGCATGTAGCACAAAATGAAATGGGCGAAAAATGATGAATGACAAAATTATACAGCAAATGCGCACAGGCTGACATGTGACCACTAATGAGGATCAAACCGGAGTCGGGTCTGCAGGATGGGACCCCGAGGGGTTGGGTTGACTGGTTGTTTTGTTCTCTGGTTTTAAGACCACTTGAAAGTCAAATTGTGGCATTGAATTTCGGGCGGGAAAGCAAACATCCTTTTCGGATTGAGTTCCCACTTAGACAGCTCTATGAAATTGTTCTTTTAATACCGGGTGAAAGTTATAAATATATATTTTCAGTTGAAATAGTCATTTGAGTGGTGCTTAGCAATCATATTTATGGCATTGAAAGAGATAGGATGAATATGATTATGATATTTAATACAAAGTATTATTAAGGTTACGGGATTATAAAATACCCGCTTCGAGAGAAAGTACTTTTATCTAAACGATGTTCGAGCCAACGACGATGTCATGGCCTCTAAAAGTGCATTGGGCCAAAATGTTCAGGAAGCCGTCCCATAAGCAGCCAAAGACGTTTGCCAAAACGAGCGGAACACAGTTAGGAAATGAACGACAGGGAGAGAGTGGTGGCAACCAGACTAGCATCAAATAATAAAATGCAAAGTCAGCAGGAAATTCGCATCGGGGCAGCTTTTCGCCTGCTTTTCAGCTGAGTACCCCGCAAAGGAATAAAAAATGCAAGTGGTGGGCTTTTAAAAGACTGCAGGCAGCTGCCGAGGTCTTGAGGTAATTGAGTTTCCAGCTAGGACTTTTCTCTGTGGACTTGGGGTTGCTTACCCATCAGGAAATCATTAAATACGAGTTGGCTCATTGTTTGATTTTAAGGTGTAGAGAAAAAATTTATCAAATATTTAAAAATTCAAAAAAAAAAAAAAAAAATGATTGCAAGAGTCTTTAAAATTTATAAAGTTTTATTAATAAAATTAATTAAAAAATTCTATGATTTCTTATTTATTTCTTTCTTAAACTTTAAATGGTGAATTCCAACAAAAGGCGATAAAATATTGATTTTCAAATACGGATGATTTCTTTTTTAAATTTGAAACCTGATCCTCAACTAGTTTTCTCTGATTAAAATACATTTTTAAGACGAAAGTGAACTCAAATTCGAAGATACCTTGGTTTTGCAACGCCCACTCCAGTGGATCTCCAATCGATTGATTGCTATGGTTCAGGTAATAGCCTGTGTCCCACTGTGCGACCAAGACCGGCGTCCGTCATCAAATGTCGCGATCCACAATCCCCAATCCGCGATCCGCCGGCTGCGATCAGCACAGAAGGAGCTAAGCTAAAATAAACGCTGCTGTGCGTTGAAGGCGACGCCGAAAGTGGTGCTGGGGACCGGTGGACCTGTGGACCGGTGGCTGTGTGCTGGCTGCGAGTGCCTAAGTAGTAGTTGTCATTTGAGTGACTTTAATGGTCTGTTGAGACATAATCGCTGCCATTTTAAATGGAATTTTATTGCCACTTCACGAAATTTTTATTGCTGAACCAGCGAGCCAGGCCCGACCAGACCGTCCAGACCAAAAAATAAAAACAAAATGCGTATGTACGAAATATATATATATGTTTATATAAATGCTGCATGCTGCGGTGACGATGACGTGGTGTGGACTCTGTCGGTGGTGCCGCCGCAATGCCAACCGAATTGTTGCATTTAAAAGCAAATTGATAGCCGCAGAACTAAAGGAGGCCACACCGCGGACAGTTGGCGAGTCTTTTTTGCTAAAATTCAAGTTCTCTGCGCTCCGATTAAACGTAAGGCAAACCAAGACTAGAACACTGGAAAAAACCAACGAATTTTTATGGTATCTTAACGAGTAAAAATTGAAATAATACATTGTAACTCTGCTAAAATAATTAACAAATTATAAAGCCTTTTCAAATGCATAATTTATTATTATCACATTATGCCACATTATTTTATATTTGAATTCATATTTTATGTTTCATTTTACCAAAATGTAACACCTTTCATCCCAATATCTTGTTCAGTGCATCCCAGATCATGGCAAAGCCTAAACAACGACGTGTTGGTATAATTTTGTAGACTAGTTTATTGGACACATTAAATATGGCCCGATAATTAAGTCATAAATTAGATTGCAACCGCGACGACGACGTGAACGACATGGACGAGTGTCACCATATCAGGTTACGTGGCATCCACAGCAGGCGGCCTGCCTCGGATCTCGAGCGGGTGGGGGGAATGCGTCTCATTTAAAATTGATGCCTAATCGAATTTCTTTATCGCGTGTGTATGTCTTGTCTCCGACGGCCAACAGCGGAGGACCGAAGACCGTGTCTCCGCATCTCCATCCCCATCCTCCTCTGTCTGGGGCACAAAATTTATGGATTTGCATATTGCGACACTAAATGTTTTAAGGTCTCTGCCGCCGGGAGTCTCGGCGACGATCGTGTCAGGAAGCTAATGTTTAATGAATTCAATTTCTTTATGTGCCACTTGGACGGTGGGGAAAACCGAAATGAGAAATGTTTGTATCTGTTAAGTCTTTGGATGTTGAAGGGGATAGCTTGCACTGGGATATGCTGTTTAGATGGAAATAATAAAGTTTAATATTTATATAATAATGGAAGAAGACTCTGAAATATATAATTAAATAATTAAAATGAAAATAAATGCATAAATATATTGTTTGTAAAATGTTTACTGTTATATTTTATATTTTCCTTTGTTTTTCTTATGACAAAATCTGTTGATTTATATTCAAATATGTATAAATCGACCCCTGTTTGAATGCCTGAAATAAATAATTCAAGTTTCAGCTGTACCCTGTTATTGATTGAATATAAATTGCCACAAATTGATATTACACAGTAAGACTATGTCTTCAATCAGTGAAACTCAATTGAGACAAATGGAATTTCAATAGGATATATAAAGTTTCATAACAATAAATCGAAATTCAGCTACGAAAGCTTTGTGTGAATAACGTAACACATAATTTCCTTTCACCTGATTCAATCATTCTTTGGGTAATTTGCAGCAGCTGCTGCTTGACCACATGTCTCCCTGGACTGACGGCTTTTCTGCGGTTCTGGCTGCCAAAACAAGCACGATTACCGAGGCTATCACTTTTACCGGCCAGGTAATGGAGACGTTCTCCCCTCAGTGCAGCATCTCGAGGGCCGGGTGCGAAAGCCGCAGCCTTGGGATCACTTGGAAAAGTAAAACTGCAAACTCGTAATTGAATATAAATTCAGGACAACGCCCGAATGTTGGCAACGACAGCTAAGTTGGAACCAGCTCTGGGCAGGCATGTAAATTCGAAATGCAAACAGCGCATCCTTGCCATTCAATCACTCACCCAGACGACAGCAGCAGCTCCCTTGATGGATGACAATCAATCTCAAGTGTCAGGCAAATATCAGTTTGTTTTCATTGAAGCGCACCACGGAATCGTGCAACTCGGCTGCCTCCTTTTTGCCCCGTCTGCCTGCCTCTTGCCACTCGAGAGTGTGAGTGAGTGACAACAGTCGGAATGAGTGAATGATTGAATGGCTGATGGATCGATGTCTTGGCTGACTGACTGACTGACTGACGGAGAAAATGGAGAATTACTCGTCCTCTTCCTGTTGTCAGGATGAAGAGGAAATAAGTAAGCCTAAACTCAAGAGTTTACAGCAAGAAACCTCAAGGATAATGAGAACTGAATGCATAAATATTTTCTTATTCAATTATTCACAATAATAATTTCCTATGAAATTCGAATCGAAAGATTGTAGATTCTTTTTCCAAGTGCACCTTTTCCCCCCTTCCAGCATGACAACAGAGTCGTTAAACACGATATGGTGCAGTACCTCCATCACTTCACCGGAATCTTCCCATCTCATTGAAATTTGATAAACAGAAGGCGCGGACCGCATCATCATCGTCATGAATGATGATCGTCTTGGTTTCAGCATCGTCAGCCACGGCACCAGCCAAGTGATGCCCGTTGACAAGTCACGCCAAGAGTGTCGAGTTAGCGAACAGCTGCCACCGCTCGACCCGGAGCCCTCGGAACCCCCAGTGCCGCCCCACTCATTCTGCAGTGCCATCACATCCTCCTGTCATTCAGCGCCATTGTTGGTGTCACTTCCATCATTGTCAGCTCTCCCGCTTGATTTTGTCATTGTCATTGCCCCGCGGAGGCAGTAGCCCAGCATCGCCAGATCAACGTTCATTTATTAGTTTTATTTTCTTCGCGGCAACGGGCATTTATAATCAAGCATTTTTTTCTTCCCTTTCTTCGGGCTGCCTGCCTGCGATTTTGGTTGTGTCACTTCCGCCGAAGACATTTGTCGTCAGCACGGGCGACAGGTTCGGCCTCCTGGCCAAAGCACTGCAGGAAAAAATTAATACATTTTGAAGAATTTCGTAATTAAAAGGATTTTTTATTCGGATTTTAAAAATATAATATAATAATATAATAACCATATATGGAAAATCCTATGAAAAGTATCCCCTAAAACATATCACATAATATTCCTCAATAAATTAATCTTATTTACAGTGTACTCCTGCAAATGAGTTTCCCCCAACTCCTTGTGAAGGAACTACCTGCTGCGCGGCGATGATGATGACGACGAAGACCGATGTCTGATGAGTCTATTATCAGACTCGACCCGAACGGCTATGTCAGCATTTATGGGCTGGCTCCGTCTCTTGTTTGAATAATTGGACATTACGCGGCTGGAAGAAGTTCCGAAAAGGAGCCCTAAATAGCAATTAGGCCGCCGTAATTTGAGCTGAGAAACGGAAGTTGTCATGATAATTGGAATTAGTATTTATAAGCCATGGCTGATTAATTGAAAGAAACAGGAAACGGCCAACAAAATGAACATGAAGATGGGAAAATTACTCAGCAAAATGTTTGGGTCGCAGTACCTGACAATGAGATTCAGAGAACTATTCAAAAAATGTGCTAGGGTTTTATTTTTCCAATTCTTTTCCGATTGAAAATATTTATCTAGCATTCCTTTTCTCAAAGATTTTTGTAAATAGACATTTTTAAAGTAAACAATATAAAAATGAAGTCTTTAAAAATTATTTGTTAAGTTTGAGATGCTTAGCAGAGGCCACAAAAGATGTGGCTCCTTGGCAAGGGACTTCCCTAAATCTGCGGCAGAAGTGAAATGAATCGCGATTACTTTTCCGGTCCTCCAGCCGAGTCGAGTTGAGACAACACCCAACTGCAATGCAGACAGTCGGTCCATCAGTCAGTCAGGGCGTCCAGACCTCCCCCCGGCACGTCCGTCATTCAGTCAGTCAGCCAGCCAGCCAGTCAGTTTGTCATGCCTCCAAGGCGGGCAGCAGTTGTTGCCGCTGTGGCCCCAGTCCTCGCAGCGAAAGCTTTGAATTTATATGCCAGTGTCAGTTGTCAATCACATTTGCAAACTGTCACACATGCGAGCGGGCAAACTGAGCGAGTGAGCACAGGAAACAGCACAGCGGCAACATATTAATCTTTGCCAACAAGAAGGATCCCCACCAAGTGGGGTAGTACAGGGGGCGTTGCCGCGGAAACAGGATGAAGAAAGCGGCGAAAAGCGCCAGACGTTGACAGGCATAAGTAATGCAAAAAAATTACTTTATAATGGAGTGCGAAAATGAAAATTGCTACAGCCAAAAAAATAGGGAGAACCCAAGGGCTTGACAACCGCAACGTAGCTTTTTCCATGATTGCTACAAGCAATTTGAGGTATGATAATCGTGGGCCATGGACCCACAAAAGATTTTGCACATTCACATTTCATATGCATGTCGGATACACTGGGAAAGAACAGCTGAACGTTTTTAATAAATTAGAATTGTAGATGGATAATAATAATAATATTATGATATATATTATGATAGTTCAAAGCATATTTTCTTTTAAATTTAGTTTTATTAGGATAGTAAATATTACTTTTTAGTAGTTTTTATTAAATAAATATTTTTGCATTACATTTTTATCAGAACTTTCGTACGATTAGCTTCCTGGTTCTGCCCTGAAAAGTATGCTATGGTTTTTCAGGCTGCAGTTACTTTTATGCTTGCTGCATTCGAGCAAAGTGTTTTACAGGAACGATGGCAACATGTTGCTGTTGCTGGTGCGCCTCTGATTGGTGTTGCCGTTGCCAGTAGCGTTGACTGTCGGGAGCAATACTTTGTCGCTGCTCTGACTGCTAACTGTCAACTGTTTTTCAGCCTGTGTGTTCAGTATGTGCGAGAGCATTTCAAATGCGATGCGCTGACACCTCGCACACACACACACCAGCTCACTTACAGGACAGCCGGCAGCAACATTGGGCGATTGCAAATGCGACATGGGCTCGGCCCACCACCTTTCCTCCTCGCCCCACCGACGTGTCGCCCCCTCAGCTGACAGCCTTCTGACAGTTTTTGTTGTTCACGCGAGTAATTCATTTTATGCTGCCGCTGCAAGGAGCAGAACTCCCCTTTTGCTGCCGCTGCTGCTGCTGTTTCTGCTGCTGCTGTCACCTCGTTGCTTCATTTCACATCACAAAAATGCCAAGCAAAGCGACGCCCGTTGACATGTGAGAGACGACAGCACTGCCAGGACATCCAAAAGGGAACGAGAGGGAGCGCCAACGTCCCTGTGACAAGTGACAGTTAAGTTGATGTTGCTGCTGTTCCTGTTGCTCTTCGCTTTCGCTGCTGATGTTGCTGTTGCTCCCCAGCAACGTTATTCATTTTGCATGTGCGTGCAGAATTTTCAAGCGTATTTATTACGTAAATTAACAACAAATACAACAAGGATGTTGATGAGGACAACTACAACTACTGCGACTACAACGACGAAAGCAGGATGTTCATGACGTAGCGGAAATAAATTTTGCGTGAACAATACAAAGCGTTACACTGCAGGTTAGGTGCTAGTAAGTTTCGTATTCCCCTTGGAGGGAGCGAGGGAGAGCTGGCGAAATTAATGGCTCGCTAAAGCAGCTGACAGGCAGTCAAGGCAGGAGGAGCTGCAGCAGGAGCACGACTTTGGAATACTCTGAATTTTCAAGGATTATCTATCAGTTATTTTATGAATATAAATTGTAAATGCATTTAAGATCGAGAACTACAAAGTTTCATTGCTTTAATCATAAAAGCTTTGAGGTATAAGTTGTTCATACATATATTTCTCCAATTAAATACATATATTCAAAAAATTAAGTATACGACCCATCTACAGGGTATCCCAATTCAGGGATAGAGTCGACCATCAGCCAGGCACACATGCTAATGAGCCATCACAATGGGGAGTGAGCGAGAGTACGCTGGGGGGCAGCGCTGACAGGAAGTGACTGTCAGCTGAATGAATGGCCGACAGAGGCGAGGAGTTGCGCAAGGAGTAATAAAATTGCCAAGAATTGGACGAGCCAAATCATCAAGGATTGAAGAGGAAAAGGTTGAATAATGCATTAGTCACCAATTACAATTACATGAATTATTATGCATATATTAGTAATATATCGTCTAGTTGAAGGTATAATTATGGCCAGAACATATTGACTTTCCTTGCCAAACTTATTACTTATCTGATCAGAAAAGGTAAAGGACATAGGTAAATTCTATGGTTTGGTAGGAGTAGGATATTTCTCCACTGGCTGGCACTATTTTTTAAATAATATAGACTACTGAGTAACTTGAAAACCTCTCTGAAGTATAGAGGCAAGCAAATAAAAATAGTTAGGGAAATGCATTCAGTAAATGTATCAATATACATGAAGTAACACTTAATTTGAAAATTATATGCAAAAGGAAGTGCAATAAATTTATAGTCATGTCGGCGAATCAAGAGAGAAACTGTGAGGAGCTGGGAATAGATATGGAGATGGAGATGGAGACTGGCCATAAACTTGTTTACCAATTGCTACCAAGCCTACCAGACCAGGCCGTGGCAAGAGTGCGTCGTAAATGTTTCTATCAGCCAGAAATGCGCCTCGTAAAATTTGTGAAATGCGACCATATCGAATGCGTCCGCTTTAAGTCGACGACGCGATCCGTTTAATGTTACGCAAATTTATGTGATTTCCCCTACACAACATTAATTGATTATACGCCGCGCTATGTTGTTATTAATGGGGAGCTGGATTTTGCCGCTGAGGAAAATGTGTCTCTGATGATTAATTGAACTTAATAATAAAAGTGTTTGCAGAGAACATATTCGATGCAAGTTTAATATTATAGACTCAAATATTCCCTTTTGTAAAATTTGACATTGAAGTATAATCAAGTCAATTTGTTTGTAATATTACTCAAGGACGAAACCCCTGACATGGACAACCCAATTTCCCGACTAGAAAGGGCAATTGCTTCCCAATTTTTTGGCTAACCACGAACCATTTTGGGGTAAAATGATTTCCCCTAGTCTGACATTTTACCTGAAGAATAAAATATGCCTTTTTATGGTTTATTTTCTGGGTTGCCATTTTCCCTCGCCTGCTTCCTGTCGCCCTGCGTCTGCGTCTGTGCCTGTGTCTGACTCTCTACTTTGCGGTTGTCCTTTTTGCCTTTTGCCCCGTTGCGTTGCGTTGCCGGCTGGCCGTCCTGTCATCGTTACTGTCTGCTTTCGGCAGGGATTTGTAATATTATGCTGTCAAGTCGAACATGCCCACTGACAGTTACCAACTGTCTGCCGGCAGCTCGGTTCCAGCTCGCTTGAGTTCAGAGAGCCGGGCTCGCTCGGACGCTTGACTTGAGTGTGTAAGCCGACAGTGGGTTACACCCCGATTTCGAGTCCTATTCCAAGTCCGACTCCGACTCCGATTCCGATCCCGAACCAATCCACTGTCGGGCGGGCGGGCTGCCAATTACACTTTCTGACGCCGAGCACAATGTGTTTGCGGAGGGCGAGAACGAGGCCTGGGTTGGGGTTGAGGTTAGCCAAGGGGCGTCGCCGCCATCCTGGCCGGGCTTCGGTTTGATGCTAACAAATAATGACACGGCAATTTGCAGATTTCACAGCAGGCCTCATAGACGGCATGCACGGGCCTAAGTATCTACCACTTGAGCCCGCCAGTCGAGTTAACAAAGTCAATTCAAACTTTGTTTAGCTGCTGGGCGTAGTCAGCACTCCCGGCCAGCAGATCCAGTTCCTTCACCATCATTACCACCACCAGCACCAGCACCAGCGGCTATCAGTGACAAGACCAAGGTAGTTGACGCCTTTGCCTGCCTCGATGGCAGTGCTGACAACTGAAGAAGATTAAATATACCTAAGCAACATATAGCTTTAAGTTATATACGATTTTTTATAGCCTGATTGTATTTATTTATATAAAATAAATATGTACATATATAAATAATGTCCATTAATTATATATATTATATATTGGCTTCAAATAAGCTGTCTGAGCAACACAACTCGTCGGACCTCCTGCCAGTGTCAGCTGGCTCAGAGTCCTGCTGAGAGGAGCAAAATCAATTCGTCCACAACGTTTTTGGGTTAAAAGCTTGACAGCCGCAGCTCGATCCTGGCAGCTGGTGGTCCGCAGTCTGGACCCAAGTCCATATATCCACTTACACTCGAGTGGGGCGGCACACGACCTCCTGCCAAGTTCCTTGTCAGATTTTGTCACTGGGCGGGGTGAAGTTTGCTGAGGACGTTCTTCTGCCAGCCGAATGATTGATAGCTGAAGTTTCTAGACTGAGATTAATTTTCTCCACTGAATATGTAAGATATTAAGATGGGAGTAGGAGTTAAGAGAGGTTTTGTGTATAAAAATTGTATATGGATTTGAAAAAATGTATTTGCACTTGTTTTAATTCATTTCTGCTGAAATGTAAGGGAATTAGGCAAAGAAAGCATAGAAATTGGAAACAAACGAGCAATATCATCACCGCCATTCTAAACAATTTCATGCAACACTTCCAGTGCAAGAAAGGCACACAAAAGACACAGATCCGAGAGTGGTTTTCATCGTTGACGTTGCATAAATTAAATGTAATGTGACATTTTTACAAAATGCACTCATTTCTCAAACATATCCGCGTCTGTCAGGAGGCCAAAGATACAGAGGAAAAAATAAGATCCTACAGTAACAGTTAACAAATAATTTAAAACGAAAATTATATTTAAAATCAGACTCTCCATTTTTATTACCAACTTTAAGTTTTTTTTTACAAACTACATTACCAAGATAATAAATTCTATATATATAGTTTATTTTTTCTGTTTACAGAAACCTAATGAAAGCAAAAGGACCGAAGAAGAGCTGTGAGCAGATCCAACCGAAATGAGACGCATAAATTTTCATATACGCCAAGCGAAATATTTCGCCTTAAATTAGCCTCAATTAAATGTTAATGCATTTTGACATTTCTGCTCCCCTCCATGCCGTCCGACAGCTTATCCGTCCCCGTCCCTGTCACACAGATCACCAGTCCGCCAAAGATACGAGAACAGAGTGAAAGAAGGAGAAATATGAATTATGATTTCGTATATATCTTCGAGTCTTCGCGCCCCGTGTATCTCAGTCTCTGTCGCCGCTCTGCTCGTGTATCTGTAAGATGCACGAAGCAATTAGCGTTGATGTAGCCGCAGCAGCTGCGCCTTCATTTATCTTCCCAGCTTTTTCTCGGGCTCTGACTTCGCGCCGGTTCCGCTCTTCACACAGTTGCTTTAGTTTATATTTTATGGCTGACATTTTGTTGGCAAATATGTAAATGACTCAATGACTGAAAGCCAACAGAAGGTGGAGCGGTTTCATTCCTATATCGTATATGTGCATATGTCACTACACTTTTTATAAAGATCTTTCGCTCTTGGCCGATGGTGTGATAAAAAGAGTTTTTAGCTTAGATTGAGGTCACTATGGCTTATGAAACCCTCATCATTAAATCTTCAATATATATTCGCGAATATATCATACAATTATTAAGTAAGCTATAGTCAAATTTATGATCGACTACCTGAAACATTGAAACGATCGACATTAAATCTAAAATCAATTTAAACAGGAACCTAAATTTCGAGGCCCCTTGCTGCAGTTTTGTTTAAAATTCCAGAATTTCTGAATCTTTTCCTTAAAAAAATAACTTTCAAAAAATAAATTAAATAATACAGTATATAGTGCAAAAACATTTGTTTATTATAGATTATACATGAAATACAATTTTAAATATAGCTCAGAATGAATATAAATTTATATACAAAAATATAAGGAAATAAAAGAAACTAAAAATATTCAAAACTAGTTATTCAAATTAAAGAATTCAAATATACAAAAATTATCATAGCTACATCTGTTAATGCAGTGAAGGAAAGTATCCCTTGGATCTATCAAATTCTGCTTTATTATTTATAGGTGTTTCTTTTGTTCTTTTCTTTTCAATTATTTTATTGAAGCCTGATGCCGGGCTGCTGGAATTGTCTAATTTGCCTTCGGAATTAAACATCGTTCTTATCGTCTGTCCTGTTTTGCTTCTGCATTAATTGCAGACCTTGGTCGCCGAGGTACTTCGTCATGTTGTGGTAAAAAGTGTCATTAAAAGCGTTGTCATAGAGGGCCAACCGGTTTAAGTTTTTCAGCCCGTCCCACACAGATATATAGTCAAAACTTTTAAGCCGGTTTCCCTCCAGGTAAAGGATTCGAAGATTATGTGCTTTGGTAAAGGATTCTACCGATACATCCTCCAGTAAATTATGGGAAAGGTCCAGGCGGATAAGATTGGGTCCAAAAAGGGGAAAACTTCGTGGAATTTTCTTTATTTCATTGTGGGCCATATAGAGGAATCTAAGATTCGGAAAGTTGCCCTCTTCCTCCTTTGGGGTATCCAACTCGAATAGGCGTTCTAGAGATTCATCCGTCAGTAAATTATTGGATAAGTCCAGGATGGTAAGATTGGGTCCAAAAAATGGCCGCCTCGTCAAAATATATTTTAAGTGAATTGTAGATAGGTTGAGGTAACGTAGATGGGGAAGACTGCACTCTTTTCCATATTTATTTATTTCATGGAAAGGGTAATAGGAAGGTTTTAAGGAATGTGACAAATCCAGCCATTCAAGGGATGGCATGTCACAAAGGGCGTTTCCATATGACCTGTGGAAATAGGTTCCACTAAGATCCGCTCTAATTACCTTACTGTTTTCGTGATTTATATCCTCAATCTCACCGGTGATCTGTATTCTCTCCACTCCGCTGTTTTTCAGATCTAAGACGGCCACTTTAGACAATCGCAAGTCCCTCAATTCTGCACAGTTCGTCAGATCCAGGCCACCGAAAGTCCTACTATACTCAATTGGAAAATCTATAATAACAACTTTTATTGGGTTTCCTACGAGATCAATCCCTTTCAATTTCAAATTCAGCAGAAATATATCCTTTGGCAGGATAGAGATCTTATTGTAACGTAAATCCAGATAAAAAAGACTCTCCAGCGGATTAAAGACGCCTTCTGGAAGGTCCTGAATCAAGTTGTCATTCAGAAGTAAGTACTGCAGGCGGGAGAGATTATGGAAGGTTTCGTTGGACAATATTTCTATGGAGTTGTAATTCAGTTTGAGCCTTTCCAAATTCACTATATTTTCAAACTGATGTTTTTGCAATTCCGAAATGGAGCAGTTACAGATCCAAATACTTGTAAGAGAGAGCAGTGGGGGAAAAATGCCAATTTTAAAGTCACTGCTGCAGTCCAACATGCTTACATATTCGATATTTGGTGTAACTTTTACCACCTCCAAGTCTGAGCCGTTATACAAGCTAAGAGTCTTAATTTTCAAAGCCGGTTTATCCGAAAGTTTCGGAAGGTTTTTAGAATAGCATTCCTTGAGGGGACAAACTATTTCCAGATCTTGGTTTCCAAAAACAGATACAGCCATCACAAGTAGTAGACATCGAGTAATCATGTTTAATTTGACTTTTTGGATTTTTTTCGATCAGAAGAATATTTAAAAAAAAACCGAAAACGTCTTTCGTAATCGGAAATGTTTTCTCTTTCCGAATGAATCCAAGCAGAATGATCCGATCTGAATGAGTTCGAGGAGCCAACTAAAACTAGAGGGGGAACTAATCAGCTCTGGACCCGAGATTGTCTAAACGAAAAGAACAAAAATTACATATTATATACATTTTTATATGCTATATATATATGTATATAAAAATAATCTTTTCGAATTCTATTTTTTTCTGCTTCTTTTACGAATCTTAAAAATCTACAAAATTGTTTAGCTCTTGGTTTCCAAGAATTGATACAGCCATCGCAAGTCCGAAGAAAATTTAAGTAAGAAAATGAAAACAGAAATGAACTAATCAGCTATGAAACAACAATAAATGAGATGTGTTTATTACAAATATTTCTTATATATGTAAATTTATATAAGAATAACATTCTTCAGTCGCATTATTACCAGTTTATAAAAAACTACCACTGAACAGGGCAGAACACATAGCAAATGTCGACAAATTAAAACAAATATTTCTAATATCTTGAGAAATACCCAAAAAAAAGACAAATGAAGGGAAAATCTTGCTGAGCAACACACATTGGTGGTCTCTATAGAAGTTCAACAAATATGGATATACAATTTTTTTGTTTGGCAAATAAGTAAATAACTCAATGAGTGAAAGCCATCAGAAGGTGGAGCGTTTTCATTTCGACATATGTATGTACATATGTGCATATGTCACTACATTTAATATAAAGATCTTTCGCTCTTGACCGTTGTTGGTGTGATAAAAAGAGTTTTTGGTTTAAATTAATTATAATTAAATTAATTATAAAAAGGACTCATCATTAAATCTTCGCAAATATATCATACAAATATTAAGATAGCTATAGTCGGGAGTATAGTACTTGAGATATTTTTTCGCAATAAATACAACGACAAATTTATGATCGACTATCTGAAAAATTGAGACGATCGACATTAAATCTAAAATCAATTTAAACAAGAACCTAAATTTCGAGGCCCCTTGCTGCAGAAGTTCCAAAGTTTTGTTAATAATTCCAGAATTTCTGACTCTTTTCCTACAAAATTGACTTTCATAATAAATAATAAAATAATACAGTATATAGTGCAAAAAACACTTGTTTATTATAGAGCTCAGAATGAATATAAATTTATAGAAAAAATATATTAGAAAATGAAAGAAACTAAAAATATTCAAAACTAGTTATTCAAATTAAAGCATTAACATATCCAAAAATTATCATAGCTACATATCTGTTAATGCAGTGAGGAAAAATATTCCTTGGATCTATCAAATGCTGCTTTATTATTTTTAGGTGTCTGATTATTCTTTACAAGTTTTTTATTGAAACCTCGGCATCAGGTTCCTGGAATTGTCTTCTTTGCCTTCGGAATTAAACATCATTGTTATCGGCTTACTCTGCTTCTATAAATGTCCTGTTTATCTTCTGTATTAATTGCAGACCTTGGTCGCCGAGGTACTTCGTCATGTTGTGGTAAAAAGTGGCATTAAACTCGTTTTCATAGAGAGTCAAACGCTTCAAGTTCATCAGCCCGTCGCAAACAGATTGATAGTCAAAACTTTTTAGCCGGTTTCCGTCCAGATAAAGGCTTTGAAGATTATGTGCTTTGGTAAAGGACTCTACCGATACATCCTCCAGTAAATTATGGGAAAGGTCCAGGCGGATAAGATTGGGTCCAAAAAGGGGAAAACTTCGTGGAATTTTCTTTATTTCATTGTGGGCCATATAGAGGAATTTGAGATTTGGAAAGTTGCCCTCTTCCCCCTTAGGTGTATCCATTTCGAATAGAAGATCCAGAGATTCATCCGTCAGTAAATTATGGGAAAGATCCAGGGTGGTGAGATTGGGTCCAAAAAGAGGTCGCCTCTTCGGAATGTTTCTTAATTTCATTGCGGATAGGTTGAGGTAACGTAGATTGGGAAAACTGCACTCCTTTCTTTTTTTAAGTATTTCATAGAAAGGGAAATAGGAAGGTCTTGAGGAATGCGACAAATCCAGCCACTCAAGGGATGGCATGTCACAAAGGGCGTTTCCGTATGACATGTCGAAATTGGTTCCACTAAGATCCGCTCGGGTTATATTACTGTTTTCGTGATCTATATAACCAATGTCTCCGGTGATCCGTAATCTCTCCACTTCGCTTTTGTGCAGGTATAAGTTGCTTAGTTTTATAGACAATCGCACGTCCCTCAATTCAACACAATCACTCAGATCAAGTAAAAAGGTTAACCAGTAGGCCAAAATAGGAAAATCTAAACTGACAATTTTCATTGGGTTTCCACTGAGAAAAATAAATTTCAAATACAAATTTTCCATGAAAATATCCTTTGGCAGTATAGAGATATTATTATTACTCAAATTCAGACTTTTAAGACTCTCCAGCGGATTAAAGACGCCTTCTGGAAGGTCCTGAATCAAGTTGTTCTGTAGATATAAGTACTCCAGGCGGGAGAGTTTGTGGAAGGTTTCATTCGCCAATATTTCTATGGAGTTTTCAGTCAGTGTGAGTGAATCCAAATTAATAACATTTTCAAATTGATGTTTTTGCAATTCAGAAATAGAGCAGTTTTTGATCGCAATCTTCCTTAGAGCGGACAGTGGGGGAAAAGTGTCCATTTTGAAGTCACTGCTGCAGTCGAACACGCTTAAAATTTCGAGATTGGGTGTAGCTTTAACCACCTCCAAGTCTGAGCCGTGTTCCCAAGAAAGAATCTCCAGATTCGGAGCCGGTTTATCCGAAAGTTTCGGAGCGTTTTTAAGCGAACATGACCATAAGGGACAATCTATTTCCAGATCTTGGTTTCCAAAAACAGATACAGCCATCACAAGAAGTAGATATCGAGTAATCATGTTTAATTTGGCTTTTTTAATTTAATTTCGGTCAGGAGAATATTTACAAAAAAAAAAGGAAAATGTCTTTCGTAATCGGAAATATATTCTCTTTCCGAATGAATCCAAACAGAATGCTCCGATCTGAATGAGTACGATGAACCAACTAAAACTAGAGAGGAAACTAATCAGCTTTGGTACCCGAGATTGTCTAAACGAAAATAACAAAAACTAGAACACAAAATTATTCTGGTTTTGGCAGTCAATGCTAAATATATAAAAATAATCTTTTCGAATTCAATTTTTTCTGCTTTTAAGCATCTAAAAAATCTACAAAATTGTTTTTGTTTAGTTCTTGGTTTACAAGAATTAATGCAGACATCGCAAGTCCGGAGAAAATTTAGGAAATAAAAAAATTAAACCCGAAATGAACTAATCAATAAATGAAATGTGTGTATTATAAATATTTCTTATATATGTACACTTATATAAGAATAACATTTTTCAGACTTTTTCAAACTGGTAATAATGAACCAGTTTATAAAAAACTACCACTAAACAGGGCAGAAAACATAGGAAAATGTCAAAAAATTAAAAAATATATTGCTAATATCTTGAAAAATACCCAAAAAAAAAAGACAAATGAAGGGAAAAACTTGCTGAGGTTGCTCTCAATAAAAGTTAAAAAATATGGATATAAAATATAGCTGGCTGCTCTGGAAAATATATGCATATACGATAAGGGGTCGGAAAAACCTTCATTCTCGGTTTTTATTATTATTATTATATTTGTTTTATTTACTTTGGCTATTAGTTAATAAACCCGAAACTTTTAACATTATTTTTGTATTTTTATCATAATTTGTCAAAAAATTCTAGTAAAGTTTTAATCGGTTCTTCCCCTGTACAAATATATACTATTATCTTTCTGTGGCAACTGTCTTCCTGCCAATCTGCCTGTCTGTCATTCTCAATCACGAGTATTATTTCATAAGTACACACTACACTCGAGCATTATCAGTTCATTTATGAATAAAAATTAACCTTGTCACACGTGAACAAACTTTGCAGATTGCGTCAAATGTCGAGTGCTTGGATTATCTATCACCAAAGTCACCCTCCATCATTCTTCTAGTCTTCGAAATGTGTATGCGTAAATATTTTGACACAAAAGAAAAAATATGGGAAAAGCAAATCTTGAGACAAGTGAAAGCAAACGTGGGTGATAAGCACTTGGAGGGAAACTATAAGTTATGAAATAAAGTTAATTATATTTTAAGTAAATCAATTATTCAGTTACATTTCGAATTGCTTATATTGAAGCGGCAATCGAATAAAGGCCATGCTGAGGATACCTTTTCCAAGGGTAGACATATTCCAGAAACGCAAAAATAAAGAGAGCAAATAATAATCGTAGTAAATAAAACGAATCCGTTTGTAAACAAAATCATTAAAGACACACTCTCCCGTGTGCCGCTATATAAAGGCGGGCCATAAATTACCAAGGCAATTATAAAGAGCGCTCTTCTTCGCCTGAAACCGCTTGTCATTTCGCACAGTTGTGCTCGAATCTATGCGACTCGATCGAGGTCCGAGGAAGTGGGGACCGGCGACAGTTCCTAGTCGGAGACAGCGTGTGGAGGCAGTGGCCCGACCCAGTGAGAGGTTATCAAAATGCAATAAATCAGTTTGTTAATATATTTTATGGCGCGGCGACACCCGAACGCAGAACACACGAACAGCGCCCAGATCTCGCCCTGGACTCATAAACAGACATTAAGTCTGTTAAACACGATAAAAATGCGCATTATTCGGTGTAAATCAACTCCCAACCACCGGCTTGACGTTCAGATTTATATCCACTTATTTAAGCGAGCCAACAAAAAATTAAATAAAATATACAAATAAAAAGTGAAATCTGGAAACTGGAATTTACGGGTAAGCCGAGATACGGCGAGACCCGGCGATCGTAATTCCCTCTCAGCCATTGTGTGTCAAGAGTGGAGAGGGGTCGGCCTCATAGGGGGATTTGTAATCATCTTTGGCCAGACACCGAGTGTTGGAAAGCAAATAGAGACACACAGCGTGTTACACTTGACAAACAATGCTGAAGGCACAGGTTTAAGGAACTCGACCCAACATAGTACTCATATCATATCGCCCAGAGAGCTGAATGTTTGGCAAATATTGGCACAGTTGTTCCAGCAGATGAAGGGTTACGAAAGTGGTTGCCTCTGATTCCTATTTGCTCAGAGCCCGGTAGCGTTGGTAGCAGCATAATCCCGGTATTTACACCTCGAGTCTGACAGATGATGTACGCTGTAAATCTATTTCACGTTTTATATATACTTTTTCTCTGTTTGTCCCTCACAAGCATAGGAGACTTGGATTATAAATCAATGTTATGGTAGATAAGGGTAAGGCGGATCGAAAAGCACTCCAATATTAAAAGATCCAGATCAGGTGTTTACCCCTACATTTTCCGGTTTCGAAATTCATCTTAATTAACCCATCAAACTCGGCCTATGCTTAGTTTTTCACTAAAGTGTTACCAACTGTGTTAATATGAGTATTGCACGGACTGCAAAGGTTACTTTGAGCCCAGTTAAGACTGGTTAGGTTAACAGTACTTAACCAAGCTATCAAGAGATTCAGTTTGTGGCGAAACCTATAAGGCCTCCGTCATTGATAACGTCATTCTGTTTATGTCAGACAATTTCAAAAAACTTGATAACAAAAACTTCAATCGGTTTTGGGTTCTTAAAGGATGTTAGATGGATTTACTTCCAATTCAGAGGGGATTTTTTAAACTAAAAAATATTCCATTAGTACCATTGATCTTGTCCCTAAGTCCCAAGCAAATTTGGTTTAACAAGTTCTTTGGGTTAAGCCCTCCCATTTTTGAAGTGATAAGATTGCCACTTGGTGTGGGCCACAAATTTCCATAATTAAAACAGCAGCGATTATTTTAATGAATTATTTTTACACAAATATGTCCGAGAGTGAAACTGAAGAGAATTAAGTTGAAGTGCCTTTTTAAGACCCAGCATTTAGAACATGGTTTTTGTTTTGAGCGAATGATAAGTCAACAAAGTTAAGTCCGCTAATTGATGGTAACTCCAATGAAACCCAAAACCCTGCAAGGCAGTGGCTCCATTTCGGCGTTAATCTATTGCCAAAGTTTTTCCTGCTTTTCCCCATTTCGTAATTGGTGATTGATGAGTGACTTGATGTCACTTTTGTTTCGCCTTTGTCCAATGATAAATTAATAAAACCAAGCGACTATACAGAGGCTGCCCCACCGCCCATCTCCCCATGTTTTGTTTTTTTTTTTTTCGGCTGTTGTGTAACTTTGGCCACGCATTCCATGGAGCTCCTTCTCGCATTTAATTTGCTGTCATAAATCGTTCGACGGGGGACGTCGGCCATCTTTTATTGTTTGCTTAATAATTTTTCAATGCGCTGTCGTGCCCACTCTCACACTCTTTGGCACAGTCGCTTGCGTGTCTCACTGGCGGGCCATAAATCAAATTCTGGCACCGCATTGTCATTTAATCAATAATTTATAAACAATTTTTGTTGTGTTCGCATTTGGCAAGACGAGGGCGAAGGCAGGCCTGGCCTGCACTTTTTGCGTGGTGAGAGCGAAAGGCCTTAACCCGAATTCATTGCATGGGAAACTAATTGAAATTTCTCAGCTGCGAAAATATGTATTTATTATTTATGGTGTTGGCCTAAGTTTATTAGCTAAAAATGTTAGTATATTAATGAAACAGAATAATTTATAAATTCATTGTCTTTCTTATTAGACTAAAAATGTATTCCATTTCCTACTAGAAGAATCAAATTATGTATATATTATTTTTGTATTACAGACTTTCGAAGCATTAAAGAGTTACTGCAATCACTGCAAGAAAACTATATGTTCAAATAAGCAAACACTTCGAAAAATCCTCAACACTGTAAAAATATCACCTCCCAAAAATGGCAAGGCCCCAAAAAAAGGGGGAAAACAACAAGAAACTCAAAAAAAGAAACGACAAAATCCCCCAAAAATCGTCCTAAAGCTCATCAGCTTGTACAAAACAGTTAACAGTGGACACTGGCCAGCCGCATACCCCTCTTTTTTCAGGGGCAGCGAGGGGCAGTCGCTGATGGGACGGCGGCACTTTTTGATTTCACTGCTGACCGCGCCGCAAAATCACTTTTGACGTTTTTATTCTTTGTGTCGGCTGGGATTTTACTTGACTTTTTTTGGTGCTTTTTTTATCCATTTTCTCCGTTTTGTGGAGCGCGCGCGCCTCGTTTCGTTTTCATTATCCGAGGCGCGTCCAAATTCATTTCAAGTTTCGCCGCCGCCGCCGCCGCCGCCGCCGCCGCCGCCGCCGCAGACGTTGCCGCCATCGAGCTGAGGCGTCTTCAGCTGTCCAACAGTTGGCTTTTGGCATCGGGCAGCGCGTTAAGTCCAATATAAGACGACCTAAGCGTTTAAAAGCCTAAACGAATGTGCCTGGGCGACTCTCTGTGTCTGGGACTCAGTCCAAGTCGCCAAGCACTGAGAAATATTTAGGGGTATTACGAGTTTATGTATGACTTTCCTTAAACCATCTCCAACTATTACAAAATGTATTAAAATTTCAAAAATATATATTTTTACCTTTAAAATATTTCTAGATACATCTAATAATAATCTTCTTTCATTGGATTAAGATAGCCTATGTTTTTCATAGTGTTTGTCATTGGGCGGTTAAACGAAGAAACGGCAAAAATACATAATAATCATCATCATCAACATGAGTTGGTCGACCGTTCAGCTGTCAAGTCGGCTTTTATTTTGCGCTCAAAAACTTAGAGCAACTTGACAGTTGGAAGACAGTAGTGTTTATAACATCGACGTCTGCCCCACAACCAGCGACATGAGTGACAGGCGGCTCAGCAAAAGAGTTAATACTGTGATTAAATGGCCAAGAGACGAGAGCCACTGTCAGACTGGAGGACGGTCTCGGGATGGTTGGCCAAAAAGGTGGGCGGCAATAACTGACAGCTCCGAGTGACCGCCGACTTTGGTTGGGTATGACTTTAATGCCTTCTTCTGGGGTTTGCTTTATTTTGGTCCTAAAAAATGTAGTTTGAATATTTACATTCTCAGCCAGAAACAGAAGCAGTTTAAAGTTTAAAGTGCTTAAAAATATATAATATTGAATATAAAAAACATAACAAACTAATATTAAATTAATTTAATTTAATAATATGAGTTATTCAGCCTTAGGCATGGATGGAAATAATTTCTTATTGAAGCATTATTTTAGTTATAAAAATCTCATCTATATAACTCAACTATAAAACGTATCTCGCAATTTAATAAAGTCAAATAAACAAACAAAATGCCATAAAATGTAGTGATAAGAATGGGCAAGATCTGCAAACAATAACTGCCTGAGAGCACTGATATACTGCTGCATTATAATCCTGCTCTCGTTTCATCTCCTAACAAATCCGGAAAATCTAGACTGCCTTATATTTCTTAACGTATTAACATACGCTATCTAAATGCCAGGGGAGGTCGGCTAATCAGATGACTACTAAATTTAGACAGATTTCACTCTAATTCGAGCTCAAAAGACCTTGTCAAGGGGCGGCACGACAATCACGAGACCCAACAGAATGTTTTATCTGGTTTTCCTGCGTCGTTTTCTTTTCCAAACACCCCCCCCAAAATGTTGTTTATTATCTTTGCCTCGGAAGCTAAGTAATACTATTGTTTTTTTAATTTACCTCCTGGCTGATTGTCGTGTTTTTAAAGAAACACCCGCAGAAGTTGAGTGTGACGTCTCTTGTTTGTTATGAAAGTGCTAAGCATTTTTTAAAGAGATTTTACAACAGAAACTGATCTGAGAGCTACACCAAGTCGTTAGTTAAACAAATTTTTAATTGACCATCGAAAGAAATTATCACTTGAATCGGTAAGAGCTGTAAAGTTCTATAAAATATAATAAGCTGATGACAGCCAGGCCAGTCTAGGCTCTTGAACTCGCTGAGTATGTGGCACACAGGGGCCATAAATTTCCATTTTAATTGCTCTCCATTTAGATTAGACCAACATAATTGTGTCGTTATGAAATCAATTCCATTCCCAGCGCCCACAAAAAATGCCAACGGAAACAGACAAAGTAATCTCGTTTTGCCGTTTGTCTCTTTCCGCTGTTGTTCAGCCACAAAGTGTCAAGTTAATAAACTATCACAAGTGTGACAAGAGAGTTTATGGTTTGGTTGTCCCGAGGAATAAATACTCTAAAAATAATATTCCTAATCGGGTTTCCCTATGCCGTAGATTTGATTTAATTACTTTGTTAGAGAATCGAACATTAATGCATTTAATAGCTATGAATACGATTTGCTCTGCCGATGAACCCTTGATATTTTTTTTATTATAAATATAGACATATTTATTTTCATAAAAGTTTTCAAAAAAGATTATTTTTTTTATAGCAAAATATTTTGGGGGACTGTCTAAAAAATCAGCAGTCTGTAAATATGTTGTAAACAAATATATATTGCCTACCATTCGTAAATATTTCAGGCAAAACAACAAAATACTTATAAACAAAAAAATATATATTAATAAGGGGAAAATAAGAAAGCATAAAAAACAAAACCTGCAGCTCGACAGGCGCAGAAACAATAGAATTTTAACAAGAAACATAATTTATTGCCACTTAAGCCATAAATATATTTTTAATTTCCACCAATTCACATTTACAACGAAACCAACGCCATAGCCATCGGGTCAAGATCTTGGAACCTCGTTATAAATACCCTTCAGTAGAGGTATTAAGCAATATATTAATATTAAATACAAATAAAAATAATAAAAACAATAAACTAATATAGGCTGAGCAGTTTTCTAAAAAGTTTTAATTAAGAAACATTTTACTACTGAATTTCTTAAATATTTAAATGAGTTTAGAGTATATTTTTGTATAGTTGTGAATTGTTAGTGGCCCCAAAGTTATAGAGGTGCCCAGAAACAAAAGAAATGAAATACTGAAAGTCTTAAATTTTCGTCTCGTTGACTGTTTATTTTCCTTTTGGCCGCTTTCATGAATCTTTGAGTTTATTATTGTTGTCTGTTCTCTGGCAGCTTCTGCCTTTGCGGCCAACAATTCTGGTAGCCAACACAAATTTAACACTCGAAAGGCAGTAAAGAAGGTAGAAAAAAGCCCCAACTAATTACAAGTTGCAGACACAAAAAGCCTCAGATACATATGCTAAAAAGTTATGCCACGGAGGAGAAGGAATAAAGCGGAGAATTTACATATGCTATATTGCCTATATTTATATAAATATGTAAGACGATTCTTCTTTGATTTCATTATTTTCTTCTTTCCTTTTTTAATATTGTCTTAATGAACAAAAGCCAGAAAAAGGTTTCCGAGCGGCATGGAGGAGACAAATGTATCTCGTTTGAGCGCAAAACACAAATGTTTAAAACAATAATAAATTATGTTTGTTGTTGGTGCGGCCGCTGGCTGGCTGGCTCTCTCTGCGCCTTTTATCGCTTGATAATCGCTGGTCATTAGTCATTTTGGCCTCAACCTCAAGTATTGTGTGTTTCCATATAGCGAATGTATCTGTATCTTTGTATCTGCTGTCGGTTTCCCTCTGTCCAAAAAGAGTAATGTGAGCAACAACACGGTGGCAGCTGCTGCTGTTCGCTCCTCGATGTTGCTGTTGTTTTGCCTCTTCATTTGGACCAACAGGCAACGGCAGCCGCTCCGTTTAATAAATCGTGTACTGTCGCCTTTTATTGTTGCGGCAATGTTTCAAATTTTATTTATTTATCTGCAGCCGCTGAATTGGCTTAATAATGTGGCCATCGGACAGCAGGAACAGCAACAGCAGCAGCAGGTCAAGCCCATATTTAGCAACTTCTGACTATATCACACTTAACAGGCGGCTTTAGCCTATCGCTTTATCTTGACAGGGCATGAAATATATATGCCCTGTTGAGGCTTCACCGAAGAGCTTATTTCTGAGTGTATAGGGTATAGGCATGGATATGGAAACTAGTCCAGGGAGGGCTTAAACTCTTTCTGTAGGAATGGCAAAAACAAGCATATCCATGAACATTACTAGCGCCTGACTAATAATATTTATCATACTTAAAACTGACTAAACAAGTTGTATACCCTGTAGTTATTATTAATATTCTCAAAATAAATTCCTCACCCAGTTAGAGTATTCAGAAATCCACTGTAATCAATGGAAATATTTTCAACCTGACCATTTGACATTATTAATGAATAATCAAAATCAAAGAAAACGAAAAGCATTCAGAAAACAAAAAAGAAAATTCATTAGCGGATATGTCAACACCATTTTCCGGTATCTCAGCTTATCAACAGAGCTCTGGTGGCTGCTGCCAGCAACCTGATTTACCAAATCAGCCCACACCGTGTCACAGCCTATATAAATTACTAGAGAACCCATCCAGATTTTCGGTACTTCTTTGTTTTTGGGTTATTTACAATCTATGTGTGTACGAAGCACAGCCAAAGCCCGCCACTGACCAGTGTCGCATACATATATCACTGATATATCTATCAATAATATATTAGCGCCAAGCTCCCCGAAAAAATTCATAGCGGCCGCGGCAGTCTTTGAAGTTTTCCACAAACAAAATCAACTTGGCTCAAGGTATTTTATTTCTGTCGCTTTCCAGTTGTTTCCGCTAGTTTCGGCACAGGCCAGGTATTTCTCTGGGTGGCTAGCCGGGTGCAATAATAATCACAGCTGAAGTATTTATGCCGCGGCTTCAGTTGGAAGGCCTTGCAGGGCCATAAATTCTCAAAGCGACTTAATATATATTTTTTTTTAACGTATATATTTATTTATATGTAGATAAGTGGGAGGGAATGTGTGTATTATTTTTTCCTTTGGTCATATCATATTTTATTCCCTGTTTCCCTGATTTAATTTATGGTTGAATGGGGCGCAGACTTACACATTTTGATGCAGCTTTTGCAAGTTGCTAACTAAAGTTGTTATGAAATTCGATATTTATATACTTTTTAGTAGAATTATTTTATAGTTAACTTAGAATTTAATTTTAAAATTTGGAAAGTTTATAAAAAATTGTATATATTTTTCGAAAGTAGACTTTTTAGCCGAATTGGTGGTAAGAAACATATTCTAAAGGAGTTATTAAAAAACGTAGGTCTTGTAAGGCTTTTTAAATATCAAAACATAAGTCAAATATTAAATATAAAATCGTTAAATAATGATAATAAATAAAAGTATTTTTAATCAGCTTTTTTATATATTTTCACAAAAATAAAAAATAAAAAAGAATATTAACAGATATAGAAAATCATTGAGAAATACCTATAATATATCCAGATTATAATATACCTTAGATCTCCTTATGAAGAACCCATTTTTTCAACACCTCCAGCTTAAGTACCAAGTTCTACACAATCCGATCTCGATCTCTCGCTGTATTTGCATCTTCTTGTTGCACCTCCTAACTCGGAACCAAAAATAAATCCCGCCACCGAGTGCCTGCTGACAGTTGTCGTCGTGTCAGCTACAAATGTCATTTTCAAAAACATTTTACACAAAATTAACAAAAGAGGCAGCGATGCAAAATGGAAACCGAAAGTGAGCGGAAGGCGAGGCAGGCGATCCCTGCCGACCGCCCATATAATGTAAGATAATATGGAATGTGAATGGGATGTGTGATTTGGTTGGTCTTTTCGTTGTTGTTTTTGCTTTTTGTTTTATATTTTTCTGGCTGAGTGGTGGGGCCCAGAGGGAAAGTGTCAAACGCAACATTATGAAAATGACACGAGGAAGCCATAAATATTAAAACAAAACAGGCCAACAGCGGCAACAATGTCACAACACAGCATGCGAGATGGAGTTGATCCGAGGGCAAGGGGAGAAGGGACCTATTCGCAGCGGGGGCGTGAATTTCACAGAAAAGTAACAAGACTACGGAAAATTATTAAGGAGTTGACAGTTGACAGTGGGCACAACGCGAAGATACAAATGTATCTGCTGGCCTTCCTTGCACACAGTGGGCCCCCGCTGGATGTCACATCTGTGTCAGTTTACGCATGATTGACGCCCCAAATGGGTGTGCCGCCCGGGGACCATGAGGGAGCAGGCAACCGGAGCTGGGAATACGAAAAATTGTAATGGCTTTCGGTGTAATTTATAACAAAACTGTTAATTTGCCCAGACGACAGCCCCGGCATCAGTCAGCTGCTGTTGCTGCTTAATTTATGGCGACATGCGAGCGGGTCTCGCCACCTATTAGAAGAAGCCATAAAACTCTTTGGACCTGGAATGCAGTGGCAACAAGTTTTATATATTTTTAGACAGTTTTGTTTTGGTCCTGATAGGAGCAAGAGAATTTAATATAAATTATATTACGCAAGCAGCAGTCATTTAATTTTTAATTAATAATATTTATAATTATTATTTCATCTTGCTTATGGTTTATATTGATCTTTGAAATTCCAATTCGATGGCCATGAATAATAGCCAGCATTATCAGCTTATATAACGGCCAATCTGGACTAACCCCAAGGACCCATTCACTCGCTAATCTCGGGCGACACTTCATAAATCATTAGCTGGCCCGCAAATAAATCAACAAATCTTAAACGTCAACTTGTCAGTGCAATTCAATATCAATTCGCCAAGCGAAATCACTGCACAGAACAGCTGTCGACATTATATAGGGCCACAAATAATCCTCGCGCAATCTCAGTCATCTAAAAATATATTATTTATAGGCGATGGAAACATTGTTTTTGCGAAAAAAAAAAAACGAAACAAACTCAAGAGTATAAAATATCATTAATATAGTATTTATACGATAGAAGTCTTGCGATATTCCTATAATTTTCACATTCATCTATTTTGATCGTAAATTTTAACACAAGCTCTTCGAGTCGTTTAATCTTTAACATCTCTATATACGGCTGGGCCAATAAATGTGATTTTATAGCCTTATGGCAATAACTGCGACCACTTGTCAGCTCTTCGGGCTAATAAATAAAAGGCCAATCAAAATCGAAAAGGCAAGGAAAGAGATTCAAAATCTAATCAAATATGTTGGGGCAAGTAGAAGCTGTAAATACCCTGGAAACGTATAAAGAGTACTTTAATAATTTTACCATTTTACCACAAGATCAATTCTTAAAAATAAATTACTTAAAATTTGTTAAGTCAAACAATACTGAAATCAAAACAACTGAAACCTGTATCAAGCCACATATGTAGGAAATCCCTACTAAAAAATCACAACCTTTGATTAGAATTAATTTTCATTGAGCCATAAATTAAGACAGGGGCTGGCCCAAAGTCACAAGATGCCATAAAAGTTTTTGCCAGCATTTAAGCATTGTCATATATATATTTATATTTATGGCTTTAAACAGCCCGATTCTTGTACTTTATTATTAATAATGACTCAACACACCTGATAGCTTAAGTGTCTGACTCTTTTAATACCAATAAGTCTACGGGTGTTTGTTCGCGTGATATATTTAGAACTTATTCTAGGCAATATATAATATTTTTCAATAAGTAAATGAACGTTGAATAAACTTATTGTATTGTATTTATACTCTAATAATTTATTAGAAAACCAAATAAACGAACTTCATTTAAAAAAACTTCCTTGAAAAATGTATACATTAGTTTTAAAATATGTCATTCCTTATGTGAGCGCTACTTATGTATTAAATTTAATAAAAAAAAGTAATATTTTATTAAATAAAAAAAGCTATTCACTTGGGCTCGTCCGGGATTTGAACCCGGGACCTCCCGCACCCTAAGCGGAAATCATACCCCTAGACCAA
>VNJN01000178.1:0-14107 GCA_008042485.1 Drosophila mayri | reverse complement strand
GATTCGCAGCAAAATTGGCAGCGAAATATGAGGTGCGTTTAGGGTCGCCAAATTCCCTTCACCGAACATTGTGCAGCTGCACATACCGGGCAGTTGTCGACGGCGGACCGCCAGCTTAAATCAGCTAAAGCCTTATCGCAGCGAGGAATCGGACGCGGGACGCAGTCCCACGCTCGGGGGGCCAGTATAGACGACATCGCTGTCGGATACTCCTTCGAAACAGACAAGAGCTCAGGGAGTCATTTGATGACGGGTGCGCCCGTCCAACACTCCGCTCCCCACCGGGGAAAACCCGTAAACGCGAACACCGAACAGATTTATAGGTCAGACTTTCCCACCGCGGGGAAAACAAACGGGGGGGGATTTAGAAACGTACAAAAAAACTAACCATTTCTTTTCCCACAGTAAACTTAAGACGATGTCAGGACGAGGACTCCCGCTTTTTTTGTGGCCAGCCGGACGCCCGCTCACGCGAGTGGCGGTGACGGTCGGGATCATGGGGCCACCCCCACTGACGGCTGCGGTTAACGCAAGGCAGCCCGGAGACCCCCCGATAACCAGGGACTACTCCTGGCTAACGGCGGCGGTTGAAGAGAGCTACCGCGAGCTCTACCTCGACGAGCGTAGGCGCTCCGTTCCCGGAGATGACCCATTGGAGGTGGCCGCCCTTGCCGGATTGGGGCGGCCCCCTTACGTTGACGCGGGCAGTACCCCGCCGCGGGATCCACTACGACAGCGTGGACTGTTCCGTGACGGCTACACAGCAACGCGGGACCCAGGGTCGCTGGCATCCACACCCCGATGGAGATATTCGGGCCAGGGCCATTCTTGGCCAGGCTCCCCGCCACCAAGTGCGCGTCCGGCACTGTTGGCCCACCGCCAAGGGCACCCGTTGCCACAGAAGCACCTGCCCGAGGAGGCGATCCGCCCCGTGGGAGGATTCGCCCAGCAGCGCGTCAGACGACAATAGGGAGTCACTGGCACGGCAGGTACCGTGGAACCCCCCAGAACCCTGGGTAGTGGCTCCAGTCGAGTGTTCGACGCCAGGAGGGCAACTGCCGGCACCCCTGATCCGGCGCGTCGAGGATCGTCTGTGCACTCGAGGCCGGAGGACGCGGCGCTATTTGGTTGAGGAGGACGGACAGCGGTTCCGCGTCCAGATCAGCGTCCTCGGAAAGGTGAGGGTATTTCTCCGCCCCACCCGGAAGTAGGAGGGGGATGTGATGACGGTCACGGAGTGGCCGCCGCCACCTGTACATACTATGTAAAATATTCTGTAAATATTACGTTAAGATTCGGGATAAGATTAGGTTAGGATATAGCTATAGTTGTAAATACTAGTTAGGGCCATAGGCGTTAGGGGATCATAGGGCCGGACCCGCACCTCGGCCACACCAGGTCTGACGTCATTAGCAACATCGCCCGCAACATCGCCCGCAACATCGTATGCAACATCTTCAGGGAACGGGACGTAAAACGGAGGTACGACAACTGAAGGACCGGAACGCGAGATCCGTCAATCAGCGGCCAGCAGAAGAGGCCAGAGAGCGCGATCAGGGCAGAGACCCGCGGCGCAGGCGCCGGCGAAGGAAAGCTCGCAATGCAAAGAATGCATGGAATGTGGAACGGCGCGTGCCATGGATTGTGGCAGAATTAGGTCACGAGACGATTGAAAAACGAGATTAAGACCACTCGTAATTAGACCAGTGAAAAGGAAGTAAGCCAGTGAAATTGACCAAGTGACGACCCGCGATTTGGAAGCCAGGATATTCGACACAGGACGAATAGGACCCCGAAATAAGAGGACAACCACGCTACGAAACAATTCAATATTTTTGGAACATTTATTTTGCTGAGCGAGGCGAGCCCGCCATGTATTTAATTATTTGTATTATTTTATTATTTGCTGGGTGTGAGTGCTAGTTAAGCACAGTTTGAGAGAGAGAGGGATAGGAATAATACAAATACATACACTTAGGAACACATTAGGGACAAGTATAGGCATCACAAACATGAATAAAAGGCAGAATGGACACATTTAGTACCGACTCTCTTATTTTCCTATCCCTATTAGCCACTCATGTCACCCACTGTGCCCCTCCTCGCCACCTCAGCTGCCGTTGGGTAACTCCAGGCATCGATTTGGGCCGGACGGGAATAGGAGCGCCACGTCGCTGGGACTAATTCCGGACGTGGGCGTGGGCGGCGGCTGCGGGACCCTTCCCAGCCGTCTGTCCAGTCTCAGGATGCGCTTCAGGGATTAGCTCGGGCGCCGTCGCTGACAATTACGAGTCAAGGGGGCATATTTAGAGGAGGGCGACGGCCCGCCGGTGGGACAACCAAGGCGGAGCCGCCGGGCCACGGCAGCTTGGGCACGCCGGCGCCGCGGTTTTAGGTTCGGGTTGCGGCCGCGGGAGCGGGCTGCTGGGTTCACCCTGGGCCACGGCTCCAGTCTCTAGTGGAGGGTTCGGCCGCTGGGAAACTCCCGGGCCGGTAGCGCTGTCCCGCCCAGCGTGGGCAATCGGAGGCGGCAGTTTTCTAGGTCAAAACCCACCCTAAGAACCTCACCAACCTCGGCCCCTCCATTTTCTGGCTCTGGGGAATCTGGGACTCTAGGCCGCTGAGTTTATATCCAGGCCGTAGTGCATCCTTACAAACAGAACAGTGACGCATGTGAAATTGTGTCTGTGCAAAAAATAATAACTCTAAAATGAATAACAAAAAGGCAGAGCCATTCCGCATAGCCTAGTAAAAAAAATCAATAAAAGGCAGAGCCATTTCGCATAGCCTAGTGAGCAAATTTAATACAAAGGCAGAGCCATCCCGCATAGCCTAGTGAACAACGGGCATAGCCATTGCATAGCCCAGCAACAACAACGACAATAACGACAGTGGCAACAAAAGCAGCGGCAGCGATAGCGACAGCGGCAGCAGCGACAGTAGCAGCAGCGGCAGCAATGACAGCGAGACGGAAGCGAAAACGATCGCGGCAACAACAGCAACGGCAGCAGAGAACAGACATAAGCATAAGAAATGTGAGTAGGCTTTTTGTCTTTAAAAAATACGCAGTTCAGTTTGCCGTTCCAATGGGTACATTTATATTTGTTCCACTCGAATATTAAATAAATAAACCAAAAATTATTAGCATTTATTTATTTCTTTTGATTGTGATGACGGCACTATATAAAATAAAGAAAATTAATTAATAAATAAATCAATTGCCAAATAAAATAAATAAATTGGAAATTCGTAATATTCAGTTCTTTCCTTCAACTGTGATGACGACACTATCCTAATTAAGGAAAATAAATTGCAAAAAAAAAACAAGATACTATTTATTTTTTTTACTCATGAAAAATTAAATACCGAACAAAATAGAGTCGGAAATAATTCGTCGCCTGAATATTTTTTTCCCAATCTCTACGCACACTTACAGGAATGGGACAATAAGTCTCTCGAGGACATATATTTATCATATTTATATTTATCATATTTATGAATACAGAAACTCGTGAACATATCTCCTTGGACGAGGAAGTTCTTGAGGAGTATAGGAAAAAAATGGAGGCGAATCTAAAAATCACTCAGTCCGAGTCAGGGCAATCAACCAGAAAGGCAGCAGGGGACCAAACGGTGGTCATGCAACAATTCCAGATCGCTGCTATAGAGGCGGCCATAAATGAGGCACTCCAAAAACAACAGAAATTATTGGAGGCAAAATTAGCCTGTGTTCAGCCCGAATTAGACTCTCTAAGGGTTGGGGACAACACATCAAGAATAAAGACATATGTGGAGATTGAACTTGACCCAGGAGAACGCTGTGACGAGCCACTCATGGTGAAATCAGTCCCAATATTTGATGGGAAACAGGAAAATGATGTAGCTTGGAGGCAAGCCGCCAGCGCAGCCTACAAAGTCTTTGAAAATTAGAAAGGCAGCAGTCGACACTACCAGGCAGTAGGGATAATAAAAAATAAAATAACCGGCCCAGCGGCCGCCGCCCTATCTTCCTTTAACACAGTTTTTAATTTCGATGCCTAGATTTTACATATGCGGACAAAACTCCGACACACGTAATTAAGCAGGAATTAAGCCTGTCAAGGCAGGGGGAACAACCCCTCCTCAAATACTAAGACGAAATATAGAAGAAGTTAACACTTCTTACAAATAAAACCGTATTTACCCATGACAAAGCCGCAGCGGCCGTCCTAAATTAAGCTTTGCATGCGTTTGTGTCTGGTCTAAAGAAATCCCTAAAGATAGCCGTCTTCCCGGCGCAGCCGCGAGATTTACCATCAGAATTAACGCTTGCGCAGGAAGCTGAATCGAGCAATGAAAGGTCTATCTTCGCGGCCAGTTTTGCTCGATATAATAAAGAAAAAACATTCAAACCAAATAACCAGCGAAATGCCGGATGGAAGAATTATGAGCAAAATCAAAACTTAGGAGCAGTGAGAAAGAACCCTAACTTTGTCAGGACCAAAAAAGATTTTAATCAGGGCGGTTCATTCCAAAACCACGCAATAACACCGGCAATAACTAAGCCCAGCCTGCGCCAGAACCAATGGATGTCGACACATCCTCTAGGTTCAAACAACCTACCGCGTGGGGAAAAGGGCAATCAAACCGATTCTCTCAAAAAATTAATTTTTTGCCAGAACAAGACCCTGAAAATGAAGACTATAATTCAGTCGCCCAGGCCTGCGCTCTAGAAATAGAGGATGAGCTTGACACAGAAGATTCCTGTAATTTTTATACCCTTGCAGGGTATTATAATTTCAGTCAGAAGTTTGCAACACAGTGAAGGAGACATCTCCGACCCTAAAAAGTATATATATTCTTGATCAGGATCAACAGCCGAGTCGATCTAGCCATGTCCGTCTGTCCTTCTGTCCGTCTGTCCGTTTCTACGCAAACTAGTCCCTCATTTTTAAAGCTATCTGAATGAAACTTTGCAGTTAGTCTTCTATATACTCTCACTCGTATATATGTCGGAACGAGCCGGATCGGAAGAGTATATCATATAGCTGCCATAGGAACAATCGGAAAATTTTTAGAAAAAAAAATTTTAACTTTGTCAGTTTTTAACATACTTCCATGAAAGTTAAGATTTAGCCGTTTTATATTATTTATGAATTTCGGTTTTCATTTCATGAAAATCGTCCGACTATATCCTATAGCTTCCATAGGAACAATTAGGAAAATAAAAGAAAAATCCATAACTTTGTCAGTTTTCAAGATATTTTCACCAAACTTGAAATTTGGCCATTTTATATTATTTCAATTTCTATATTAATTTCATGAAAATCGGCCAACTATATCCTAAAGCTGCCATAGGAACAATCAGAAAAATTTAAAAAAAAACATAACTTCGCCGATTTTCAAACCATTTTCATCTTGTTCGAGATTTAGCAACTAATTATTATTACAGAACTTCGGTGTTAATTTTTAAATTTTTTTAATTCTGCAAGGGTATATAAACCTCGGTGAGCCGAAGTTAGCTTCCTTTCTTGTTTAGGTTAAAATCCTCACTTCCCTATATTACTCGTAAGGTGGGAGGAAGGAAAATAAAAATACTAATAGACACGGGTACTTCAAAAAATTACATTACTCCACTCCCGGGCCTGAAAGGCATCGTGGCAGCGGAGAAACCTTTTACGGTAAAGCCAATCCATGGCTTTACTAAAATAGACAAAAAATGCTAAGTTTCGGTGTTCAACATAAAAACACCCTTTTTTATTTTAAATAACCTCAAAGACTTCTACGGTATTATCGGACTCGACTTGCTTAAACAAGCGAATGTGACACTAGATTTTACCGACAATGTCCTGCACACGAGTAATGGAACTGAAAAGATCCAGTTTACTAAAGCAGAATATGTCAACTTTATAAAAATTGACGATGAGGACGTTCCCATGGGACTTAAAGCCACCTTTGAAAAAATGATTGTAAAAAATCACAAAGCCTTCGCCGATCCAGACCAAGCCCTGCCGTTCAATATAAACACTATTGTGACAATTAAAACTGACCGTGAGCCGGTATACTCCAAGTCCCATCCTCATCAAATGGGTGTGACTGAGTTCGTCAATGCAGAGGTTAAACAACTTCTTGCCCACGGCGTAATCAGACCATCCAAATCCCCATATAACAACCCTACGTGGGTTGTAGATAAAAAAGGCACAGACCAAAACGGGGTTAAAAAGAAGCGATTGGATATCAATTTCAGAAAATTAAACCAGAAGACCGTAGATGATAGATACCCTATCCCTACGATTTCGACAATACTGTCGAACATGGGCGAATCAAAATTTTTCACGACGCTCGACTTAAAATCCGGATTCCACCAGATAGAATTGGCGGAAAAGGAAAGGGAAAAGACGGCTTTTTCCATAAACAACGGCAAGTACGAATTTTGTCGATTACAGATCTTCACCGATCACCAACCGTTAACCTTCGCCGTCTCCGACAAGAACCCGAACGCAAAACTGAAGCGCTGGAAAGGAATTATCGATGACCATGACGCGAATCTGGTTTATAAACCAGGGAAGGAGACCCTGGTAGTAGACGCATTATACCGCCAAAACATAAACGCTCTAGAGGATGGACAGGAATCGGATGTGGCAACCATACACAGCGAACAATCGCTGATCTACACAATCGGCTCAACCGACAATCCCGTAAACTGCTTCCGGAATCAAATAATAATTGAGGATGGAAACACCTTTGCGGTAGATACGTTTATTTTATTTAAAGGCAAGGTAAGACACATAATCAAAATACCAAATCGTGACAACTTGCTAAAAGCTCTGCAAGATGTCGTAAAAGCCGAGGTGGTGAACGCAATACATTGCACACTACCAACCCCGGAATTTATTCAACACCAGCTGATCGAATTATCCCCTAGCACTTCCTTCAAGTATGCGAAGAGCTTTGTACAGGACATAACAGACATAACCGAATAAAGGGAAATAGTTGCAACAGAGCGCAACAGGGCTCACCGAGCAGCACAGGAAAATGTTAAGCAAATCCTGAGGGATTACATCTTTCCGAAAATGCTGCGGTTGGCAACAGAGGTAACTGCAAACTGCAAAACCTGTTCCATGGCAAAATACAAAAGCCACCCATCCAGGCAGGCAGTAGCAGAAACACCCATCCCTTTCTCTGTGGGAGAGATTCTACACGTGGATATTTTTTCAACGGACGAAACGCTTTTTCTCACCTGTATTGACAAATTCTCTAAGTTCGCAACGGTGCAAAAAATCGCATCAAGGGCCATCGTCGATATTAAAGCTACTTTATTACACATAATCAAATTTTTTCCCGAAAGTCAAAACAATCTACTGCGACAATGAAAGGTCACTAAATTCCGAAACCATTAAATCTAACGTTTTTAATCACTTTGATATGACAATCTCGAACGCTCCACCTCTGCACAGCACCTCAAACGGGCAGGTAGAGACGTTTCATAGCACTCTGGTAGAGATTGCCAGATGCCTGAAACTAGGAAACAACTTGGGCGACACGGTTGAACTAATTCTCCTTGCAACAAATAAATACAATAACTCGATTCACTCGGTAACCGATAGGAAGCCGATAGAAGTAATTCATTCTAGACCCTTGGAACTCGAGAACAACATTAATAGGAAGATCCAACAGGCTCAACAGAAGAGCCTGGACCAGGTGAACAAGGACAGGAAACATAAAAATTATCAGGTCGGCGAGAAAGTTTTTTTGAAAACAAACAAACGCCTAGGTAACAAGCTCTCACCACTTTGTTCAGAAGAGGTTATTGAGGCGGACCTGGGGACAACGGTCCTAATAAAGGGGAGGGTGTTCCATAAGGACAATCTGCGTTGACTATCTCCGCTAGATTCCCTGACCTAATTTCTATTTCTTTAACTTTTTATACTTTTCTAGGTTAGGACAGTACTTTTTACTTTTGGCATTAACGGTTGTTAGGACAGACGCGACGGTCAGACTAAACGACTCACGAACACGGACTACATTCCAGTAGAGGACGGACAGACCTCGGACATATTCGCAAGTTGGTAGCTACCTTGAAAGTGTATCATATCGTAAGACGGCGACCATTTAAAGGAGGAAGAAATTAACACACCCAGTTCTCGTATAGGGAATTACTTGCAGAGTTGCGGGCCATATCCGGTGGCCAACACGCGCAACGGGAAAACTGGCGAGCAAGCAATCCGGGTGCAATTGCCGGAGTTCGTTGCTATTGAAACTAAGTGTCGATCCGACACTTTCCCACGGTGCCGGGCACATGCGCTCAGCGCATGAGCTACACGCGCCGGATATCGAATGCTGATCTAGCACGCCGTCGGCAGCGCTGCTGCTAACCGGAGGCCACAAGCCGTGGCCAGAGCAATCGTTAAGTTTAGTTTTAGAAATGACTCCGTAGCCATAGCTACGCATATGATAATTTAACCAATAATTAATCATTGTAACCATTTTATTGCCCTAACGGGCTTACAGAAAAAATAGAATAAATTTAATCTCTAACTTATTGTTTGCTATTGCCTTAACAGGCGATCGGAATAATAAGAATAACAAAGGGAATTTATTAATTTGTACACATAATAACCCTTCAGTACCAAAATTCCCTTCACGTCTTTTTCCTCGTTGCATGTCCGAAAAACAAAAACAAATTGCATGGACAGAAGTCCGAACCGAAGTAGGCAAACAAAATTCGAACTGCATTCGGCTACCGCTGTAGTGCACTGTGCGACGTCTCGCGAAGTTCGTGCAACATATTTTTTGTGGTTTTCGGAGTCATTCGGTTTTGTCTCGTTTCTCCCAATTCTCTTTTTGTTTTGTCCTTCTGTTGTGATCACACGTGTGTGGGAGCCAGTCGCAAGTTGGCAGTTCCTTCAAGTGAACGTACAGAATTTAGTTAATAATTAACCGGTCTGGCAAGGACGCATTTTGGCTAATTGTCAGCGAAATTCTTCTTCTTCTCTCATGGGATGCAAATTTATCGTTTTCCCCTGCCAATTTTTGGTCACTTTGACAAAAACCAATTTCCGGTCTCTTCTCTCTGGATGGTGCTTGAGTGCAGTCGACAATAATTCAAAGCGTGCCCAAAAATAAAAATTTTAATCCACGTGCATCCTGTGGTCAAAACCTTCTTCAGTGGAACTAAACACTGCAAATTGTGCATAATTCGTGTCTATCTCTCTGGGGGTAAGCATTTTTATCGTGGTTCTCCTCATAGGAATAATAGTGAATGTATCAAAACCAGCGTGCAGTGCAATCACCATTTCAACGGCACGGCGACATTCTGTGCGTGGCTGGAGCCTTCGCCCCGTATGTAGAGAGGCCCTGATTTCCGTGCGCCTCGCTGCAAAATTAACAGCGATCGGAAGCACCACTGGGCGGCCTTCCTTTTGGGATTTTTTTTGCGCGTCTCGAGGAGCACCCCGCGCACGTGTTTGGAGGAGCACCCCGCGCACGTGTTTGAAGGAGCACCCTGTGCGTGTGTCTTCAAGTGGCACCCATACATACATAGAGAGGCGCTCTTTAATCTCACGTGTGTCTTCAAGTGGCACCCATACATACATAGAGAGGCGTTCTCTAACCTCACGTGTGTCTTCAAGTGGCACCCATACATACATAGAGAGGCGTTCTCTAATCTCACGTGTGTCTTCAAGTGGCACCCATACATACATAGAGAGGCGTTCTCTAACCTCACGTGTCTTCATCGAAGGGCCTCCAGACTCCTTCTTTCCTTGCGTCACACCCTTCAACCCTCTGTGCGGCGCACTCTTTGCTCGGTGGCGTTCGTCGGATCAACCGGACGACACCAATTGGAAGTTGCTGCAGACTTGGCTGCGTCAGTTGCGTGTGGCAACCTTAACAGGATCATTAGTTTAGATTTGATTTGATTTTCTTTCGATTAAGCCTTTTTACTGATAATTTTCTTCGATTCTAATTTAGCTTATTTTGTGGTGAAACCTGTTCATATGTATATATAAGCGATTCTCTTCAAATTAATTTACAACAGCTAAGAAAACCCCACCAGTCATCAGGCCTGCTGACATCGAGGGATTTCGGCGTAAGTACGGCATAGCCGTTAAAACAAACTAAATAAACCCTAAGTAAGTCCATATATATATATATATAAACCATTTAAAGCAGAAGTCCCACAAGATTTAGTTAAATTCCTCGATAACTCATTTAATTTGGTTGGCATTCCTATCAACTAGAATTTTGATGAATTAATTTAACTAGTAATTTAAAACGAATAGATGTAACGTAACCATCTCATTTTTGCCTTTATTATTTAATTACTTTTCATTATCGTCAGTCATATATAAATATAATTAATTTAATCAGTCTTTAATATAAATTTATCTTCTTAGTTTAAGGATTAGTTATAAGAAAATGTATAGTATTATCGTTTTGATTAATTATATGGATATGAATATGGAGTAGAAGATTTTAGTGGGCACCTGAGGGAATGTGAAGCAGGGGTTGTATTTGGGTGGGGTTCTGATGGAACCTCACAGGTAGGGTGGGTATAGATGGAGGCCAATAACATCTGGGTCTCCTCTTCAATAGGTACGTTTATTCAGTCCGATTCCTTAACCGATGGGTTATCTTTGCTGCCTCTATCGTCTCTGTCTACAATTATTAATTTTGTGACACATTTGTTTATCTTGACATCAAACCCACGCCCATTCTCCCTGAGCCTGCCGGTCATGAGTAGACAGAGGATGTTAAGATGAACAACGCTCGTTGAGTGTGTTCGTTACAGAATTAATTGGCGCCCAACTCAAGGGCCAGCCCGATGCCTGATTAGGTATCTGTCGTTTGACAGCCGAGCTTCCCGATAATATACAATCCATCCACCTTTAGTTTCAGTTAGGTATTTCATTTTTTGTCCTGGATTTTATGGTTTCTGGACAGTTTCGGTGCCATACCGGAGGAAATGTCATGCTTTTATATGTGGTTTTCTATCAGTTCGGTAATAATCGAACTTTTAATTGGTAAGACAATAAATCTCATTTACACTTTTTTTTGAAACCCCGTAATCAAATCCCGTTCACGTTTAGTACCTATTGAATAATATAACCTACTGCTTCACTACTTAGGGTAAGACCTACATTTCCGATTATCGTTTACCGCAAATCGTCTTTTTCTTTTTCTCTTTCAAACTTATTGTTTTCATTATTTTTCTGGATTTTGACTAGCATCGAAAATGTTGACCCACAGTAACGAAAATTTAGTTGATTTACAGACTGTTGAGTCTTCGACATGTAACATCTGCAAGGGACCAGTAAGCAATCTAGATTTACTTGAAGCTCCGTGTAAGCATTCGTTTCATAAGCTTTGCCTCGAAAATCATCTCAAGAACAATGACAAATGCCCTGTTTGTGGCCAAACATGTTTTCAACCTGTCTTAGGACCCCATCCAGCTCCTTCCTCTAGGTCTCAGGGAAACAAAATAATGACCCGTTCAGTATCTCGTCAGGCAGCAAAGCAGAGCGGCGGTCCTGATCAAAATTCGTTGCTAGAGATTCGTAGCGAGGATAACTCAGAGTCGAGGGTTGTATCTGAGGTTCGTGTTGAACAATTGATTCAAACTTCTATGCAGGCCTTTCAAGCAAACATGCTGCAATCAGTGACCGAACAAATAACCTTGGCATTGGCCCAAATGAATAGATCAACTTTCACAAATAGTGATCAGAATGCACAGCAGCGAATTCCACAATTTAATTTAGGTCAAAGTGGTTCAGATGCTAACTCAGAGCGGAATGACACTCAACGTATTAGAAATTCCCCAGATGTCCGAAGTGATCTTTCCTCGGATCGACCAGATAGAATTTCAAATATAATTTTATTGGCGTGTCCATAGATCAGCAGATAACATGAGTTGGAATCTGTTATGCAGGCGTCTAAAAGAGCGATACCAAGATCAAAGATCGGATCGTGAAATTAAAAGCGTTATGCGTCGTCGTAAACAGGGTAGCTCCGAAAGTTTCGATGACTTTTTGGATGCGATGCTTTCCATTGCCGATTCTCTTAGGGAACCAATGCACGATAGTGACATTGCGATCGAAGTTCGCCACAATCTTAAACCGGAAATTAAACACGAATTATTGCACGTAGATACCCCAAACTTAGCAACATTGCGTAAAGAACCTGATATTGAGGACGAAATTTGTGCGGTTAAGACTTCCGAGGACATTAAGTGCTGGAACTGTGACGAAACAGGCCACAGGTACCATGATTGCCTTAAATCCCGTCGTATTTTTTGCTATGGTTGCGGTACGCCGGAGGTGTATAAGCCCAACTGCGCAAAATGTAAGCCAGCTTCAAAAAACTCCAAACCGGACATTCGTTGGGCGAAGAAATCGGATGTCCGCAACCAGCCCCAATAATACCGGCAGAGCTAGATTCTTCGGCAAGTGATCAGCCGTCAACGTTGCCAAACATCCAAATAGAAGTACCACCAAACGAATCTTTTAACCCATACCATCTGCGGTTGCTGAAATACGCACAACGTAAATCCCAAAGGTGCCAGCTTAATTCACTTGTTTGTCGCCAACGACGATCTTCGCGGCGAATTCGTAAATTTTGGCTTCGCAAAAGATCCTTCAAACATCTCACTGTATCATCGTTCATTAGCAAAAAGAATGACATTCGACCTTTCACCAACATCGACATATTGGGTCGTTCGCATCTAGCGCTTCTGGACAGCGGGGCCAACAAAAGTGTTATTGGTGGTGAGCTAGCGCAACAAATAATATCATCTCAGCCATTTGATAAATTTAAATCATTTGTGCGAACTGCTGATGGCCAAATGCAATCTGTTGCTGGTGTTATTACACTTTCCCTGACTTACAACTCCATAAATTGCGATTTCGAATTTTTGATAGTTCCTTCCATTAAGCAAAGCGTAATATGCGGGATGGACTTTTGGGTAGCGTTCGGAATTTCTATTATTCAATCACCAAAAATAAACCAAATCGATTGGAAAGTATCTGATGACTCTACCCGAATACAATTGTCAAATGTACAGGAATCCAAATTGAATAAAGTGATCGAATTCTTTCCATCATTTGAGAGTGAGGGTTTAGGATTGACCAAATTAATAGAACATAACATTGACACCTCGAATGCAAAACCCATCAAGCAAAGATTCTATCCACTTTCCCCAGCTAAGGAGAAACTTTTATGTGCAGAAATCGATAGGATGATTGAAATGGACGTGATAGAAGAAGCTCCTTCTTCTCCGTGGTCGTCACCAGTTATGTTGCACATTAAACCTGGCAAGGTACGATTTTGTTTGGACGCGAGAAAGTTGAACGCAGTTACGGTAAAGGACGCATATCCCATTCCAATAATGGATGGACTGCTAAGTCGCCTTCCTCCCGTGCACTGCATCTCTAAAATTGACCTCAAAGACGCCTTTTGGCAGATCTGTTTAGATCTAGAATCCCGTGCCAAAACAGCTTTTACCGTTCCAAATCGGCCGCTTTATCAGTTCAAGAGGATGCCATTTGGTCTGACAAACGCTCCTCAAACTATGTGCCGTTTGATGGATCTTGTTATACCCTATCAACTAAAATCACACGTGTTAGTATACCTTGACGACTTGCTTGTTCTGTCAAACAATTTCGAGGAACACCTGGTGCATTTGTCCGAAGTAGCCACACAGTTGCGTAAAGCCGGATTGACTATTAACGTTCAGAAAAGTCAATTTTGCCTAAAGTCAGTAGACTATCTTGGATATGTAGTTGGCGAGGGCACACTTCAAGTAAACCAGAACAAGATCAATGCTGTGAGCGAATTCCCTGTCCCTAAGACCCAGAAACAATTAAGAAGATTCTTAGGTATGACTGGATGGTACCAGCGATTTATTTCAAATTATTCCACAATTATTTTCCATCTCACGGAATTATTGCGTGGTAAATCTTTAACTTGGAATGATCAAGCACAAGAGGCATTCGATAACATAAAAGCCAAGTTATGTTCTGCTCCGTGTCTCGTTCACCCTAATTATGACAAACCTTTTATTCTGCAATGTGATGCTTCTCTTCATGGGGTAGGTGCAGTGTTAGCCCAATCTGATGATTCAGGTTGTGAA
>VNJN01000174.1:0-14090 GCA_008042485.1 Drosophila mayri | reverse complement strand
CCTGTGATTCCCTAACGCCTACCGCCTAACCTTAACCTATTGGCAACTTCATTATTTACATCGTTTAACCCTAGCTAACCTATCCTACTACTTATCCTATTTACCTATCCTAACTTAACCTACTATTTACATAATATTTACAGTATGTATTTACAGCGTATTTACAGCGTTGTGGCGGCGGCCACATCGTGACCGTCGTCAGAGTTTTATTAATAAAGTGAGTAAGAGTTCTACCTCAGCCGAAGAGCTTTTATTCATGCACCAGACGCCATTGCCGTGTCTTCATGCCCTCAACAAAAACTTCATCAACCAACCAACCAACCAAACCTCACCCAAACCCAATCAAACCCTTCACCCAGTTCCAAGTGCTACATAGTTGCGACAACCACAGGCAATAGTTTATGGACTATCTGCCAGGCATCTAAGCCTCAACACAAACAGTATTAATTATCATTAATTTGTCGTCGTTTTGATTGAATTATTTCGGCCATTAGTATTCTTGAGTTAATAATTAATTTAATTAATTAAAAGATGAGAACTGATACGGAAAATAAATCTCCTTTAGTTGATTTAAAAAGCAAGCTCCAAAGTCGGGTCAGAACCAGTAAATGGGTGGTTGGAACAGGGATCGATTTCGATTTTGAAGAAAGAAGTAAAATGTCGGCTCGAAAACTTAAATGCTTCAATTAATAAGGCAACTCAATTAGAAGAACAGATAGAAAACCTAGATAGGAACGACGAATATGGCGAAGAGTTGGAAGAACTTAGTATAGTGACAAAGGCAAAATTAATGTCACTATTAGCTGCCTTACAGACTGCAACCAGTTGCCATACTCCGGGAGCAACTACGAATAGGCCAGTTTGAAAAAGGTTTACGATAACGAGTGCCTCATCTGTATGAATAATATTTCAACATATTACAAGACTGAATAACAGTCTTCCGAAAACATCGGATCAGTCTGCACCCTCCTTGAGAAATCTTATCGACACTGTGTCACTGATTTACGGTTCTCTGTTATCGAGAGGAGATGACACAAAGATTTCGAATGCAATGTTGATACATTTGGTATAAATTAGAGTCGACCCAGTGACCAAACAAAAATGGGAAGAACAGCTCGATTATAAGACATTTCCGCTTTGCTCCGATTTTGAAAAAATGTTTAATCGCCGATATCAGCATTGATCAGCTAAAGAAGAAGCAAAGCCGAAGCAGGAAAAAGTACCTTTAAACAAAGCAAATAATCGTAGCTCATGTTCGTGTACCTTAGACAACTTGTAGCTATTACAATGCAGCAGATCATTCGCTACATAATTAAAGCCCGTTTGGGCGTCTCTCTGTAATGCAAAGGTTTGAGTTTGTGAAGTCTGCCTCCTTATGCATTATTTGTCTGCGAAAAGGCCATACTGTGTCAAAATGCAAAAGCAAAAAGTGTCGAGCTTGTGGCCGTCACACCATATTCTGCTCCAAAGATACACAGTGCCAGATGACAGTTTAGCGTTGCCACCTCCCCAGAGAGTATTTCTCCTCCTTTTACTCAAGATCAGCTTTCCACGCCACATGTTATGCATGCAACGTCATTGGATAGGCTACATCAATCGTAAGCGTGCGCACTAAATGCGGTGAATACGTTTTAGCCCGAGCACTCCTGAACTCTGGGTCTGTAACGAATTTTATAAGGGAAGAACAGGCGAACCGCTTACAGATTCGTAGAGAGGAAGCGTGTATCAACTTACTTGGTATTGGAGAGCCCAATTCTCAAGTTAAGATAAAGGTACACACCATGATGAAGTCCCGAATAAATGGTAGTGAGTTCTCCTTCGATTTCTAGATCTTGAAATCAATCTTCGGCTATCATCCCGATCAATCGATGAACACCAGCGATTGGAGGATCCCTACCATTAGCAGACCCCTATTTTTATAAATCACAAAAAATTGATATGCTAATGGGAGCCGAATCATTTTTCGAATTATTAGTTTTTGGTCAAATTATACGTGGTCCTGACTATCCAACTCTTCAAAAGACCCTTCTTGATTGGGTTGTCTCGGGGAGGTATAAATCTTCAGTCCCGAAACAAGTTGTCAATAGTTTCAGTTGTAGTGAAGAACCGTTATTGTCGATTGACACCACTTTAGAGAAATTTTTGTCACTGGAGGAAATGCTAACTCCAAAGAAAATTATGTCGCCTGAGCACAAATTATGTGAAGACTATTACAGGAGACTGCTCAGGTATTGCCATCACGTCGGTTCGAAGTAGACTGCCGTTTAAATCTGATCCTAATGGGTTGGGCAATTCCTTCGAGGTTGCGAAACGGCGGTTTTTGTCGCTTGAGAGAAGCTTGTCTCGAGATTCTGACATGAAGACCATGTACTTAGAATTCATGGAAGAATATCTTGCCTTGGGTCATATGTCGCCTACAGACAACAAAATTCCTACCACTCCACATTTTGTGACTCCCCATCAATGCGTGTTGAGGCCCCAGAGTACGTCAACAAAGTTTCGCGTCGTTTTCGATGCGTCATGCAAAACATCGTCTCAGGTGGCTTTGAATTATATATTGATGGTGGGATCAAAAATTCAAGAGAAGTTGTACTCCACTCTACTCCGCTTCCGTCTGCACAGGTACGCCCTGACTGATGATGTAAAAAAGATGTCTTGCCAAATAAAGATTAATGAAGCGGATAGGCAGTTTCAACTCAAAGTGTGGAGAAGAGACCCATCTGAATCCTTGACATTATATAAGCGCAACACAGTTGCCTATGGTACTAGACCAGCCCCGTTTTTGGCTATTCGGTTTTTAAAAACGTTGAGTGAGTCTTCATTCCCTAGAGCTGACGACGTAATTGGATCCGATTTTTACGTCGAAGACATGCTAGCTGGTGCTGCATGCGTAGAGGAGCTACAGTCGATCAAGTCTGAAGAGTCTTAGATTCTTCAAACAGCAGGTTTTGAATTAACTGAGTGGTTTTCAAACTCACCTGAGGTCACTGCATCCAAGAGCACAGTTAAGTCAATACCTATCTCGAATTCAGAGCCTACTAAAGCGTTAGGCATATCGTGGTTGCCTCGCGATGTATTCAAATTCAAGATTGACAATTCGGTCATGGGTCTCCGAGCGACAAAACGGAACATTTTATATGTAATATCCAAACTGTTTGACCCCCTCGGATTATTAAGTCCCATTGTAATTAAAGGAAAGATCCTATTACAGGAAATCTTGCTTAATAAGTTGGTCTGGGATGAGTCAATTCCTCAACATTTGAAACAGCATAGAATATGCTGAGCACTCTGTCTCAATTAGACGAGATAGCTACTCCTCGGTTTGTGCATACCGATTCAAAGTCACCGGAGCAGTTACGTGCCTTTGCCGACGCATCCATGAGAGCTTATGGAGCGTGCGTATATATTCGTAGCAAATCTGCAAAAGGTTATAAAATGTCGTTGTTGACTTCAAAGTCGAAAGTAGCGCCGCTCAAGACCAAAACGCTAAGGCTTGAATTATGTGCCCCTCACCTTCTCGCAGATCTATGCCAGAGCATCAAACCGTTAGTAAAAGTGGAAATAGTGGATACTGGTCGGATTCGGAAGTTACTCTTCATTAGATTCGATCTTACCTGTCTTCAGGAGAAGCTACTTGGCGGCATGTTCCAACAAAGCAGAACACAGCAGATATGGGCTTTAGAGGTTGTGACGTCGACGAAATTGGGCAGTCAATCTCGTTTACAGTACCAGAGTTTCTGAAGGACGAAGAGGAGGACTGACCAAAAAATGCGCATTTTGAGGTAGATGAGGAAGTATTGCGTCAGGAAGCAAGGAAGACTGCGGTCGGACTGACTGTTGCAGTGCAATCTTTCGATTTGCTAGACGGCATCGATTCTCGTCACACCTCAATCTTCTTAGAGTGTTCGCTAACATGTTTCGCTTCATAAGAAAACGCAAAGACAGGAATATAGTTTCCGAAAAAACCATGGCACCGACTTTCTTACCGCCGTAATTTAAAAACCAATCGGCCAGCTGGGCGGGAGACAGTGAGACCATAGAAGATCGCCTTCTCTTACCACTTCAGTAACACTGATAGGGACTTGAGAAAGCACCGGCCTGGCAGGAGTACCTCTCCTGCCGCAGGGAGACGCCTGTCGACGAAAACCGAGGAGCCACCGCGCGCAACGAACCACCATGGGGACCCGGGAGCCGCACTATTGGATCGGATGACCAAGTGGGGACTCTCATTTGACGGGACAACGGATCCGCTCTGTTTCATAGAGCACATCGAGGAACGGGCCGACACTAGCCGGATCGACCAGAAGTATCTCGCCCCAGCTTTAATAGTACTACTGACTGGCCGCGCCGAGAGCTGGTACAGGACAAGTGGCCTACGGAACGCCACTTGGACGGAGGTTCGCAGGGAATTTTTGGATTTCTTCTTGCCGCCGCGCTATTATCAGCGGTTGGAGGACGAGATTAGAACCCACTTTCAGAGGCCAAACTAGCCCTTTAAAGAGTATCTGGTAGATTTACTCCGGATTTACAGCGGAACGAGAGCTGGAACAGGTCTACGACAACATGTCGCCGGAATACCAACTGTTCGTGAGGAGGCAGGACTTCCACACGTTATCGGAACTGATTCACTTGGTGGTCGACCACGAGGAGACAAGCCGAAGGAGCGGACGGGCTCAGAATCAGCAGGAACCGAACCCACGGGCACCACCTACTTCGCGTACCCACACGGCTGCGTACCGCATGGCCCGCAGGCCGCCGACGAACCCCATGTCAGGAAGTTTTAGCAGGAACGCGAATACGAGTCGGGCAACAACGCCGGAGCCGGCACCAGTAAGCGTGCGAGGGGCATGCAGGAACTGCGGCCAGCCCGGGCATTTCTCAACGGAATGCCGGAACCCAGGGATAGTTTTCTGCTGGGAATGCGGACGACGAGGAGTGCGGACATTCGAGTGCTGCCGACGCCAGGTTTCGGAAAACGGAAGCGGACCTCGCGTGACCGGGAATCACCCGAGGAACCCAGCCAACCCGAACAATTAGAGCCGAGGACTTTCCACGGCTCGGGACGCATCCGAGCCACCATCACTATGGGAGGGCGAAGATTCGTGGCCACCCTGGACACGGAAGCTACACATAGCTTCATCAGTGAAGAATTGGCCAAGGAATTAGACAATAAGAAGAACACGAGGGACGTACGGACACAGGTCAAACTCGCCGATGGGACATGCCGGGAGTTGACCAGGGCACTAGCGGCAAATATCCATTGCGGGAATCGCAGCGCACCGACCATCCTACTGGTCATCGCGGACGCCCTGGACGACGTACTGTTAGGAATGGATTTCCTGTGTGGAATTGGAGCCACCATCCAGTGCGGGGGACAGACCCTCGGCTTGATGCTGGACGAACACACGAAGCCACCATGGGCACGGACTCAGAGAACAGGGGATGACGAACAACGCGGAACCTAACGAGTGACACAGGAGGATCACCCACGCACAGAATAGCGGGAAGGATCGCGAGAAGACCTGATGCGAGAGAGGATACGAGCGGAAAGACGGCGAGGAGAATTACAGGAAGAAACCTCACGACCAGGACGAACCCCCAGGGAAGCCCTTAGCATGCCACCAGGAGTTCGTCAAGGAGTCAGACTCCCAGGGAAGCCACGAGCGGGCCACCAGGAGCCGGATCCCAGGGAAGCCCTTAGCATGCCACCAGGAACCGGACTCCCAGGGAAGTCACAAGCGGGCCACCAGGAGTCAGACACACTCGGGCCTTCTGCGGATCGACGAGGAGTGTCGGAGAGGAGACAATCAGGAGGAACGACAGAGGAAACGCATCGAGGATTATTTGGCACGGTTACCCAGGAGGGGCCGACCGCCATACACGAACCAGTACCCAAGCCGCGTACTGTACAAAGACAACCGCCGACTCCTGCCCCACGGGCAGCAAATAGGAATTCATGCACGGGAACAGCCCGAGATATAGAGGTACCCTCAACCAGTCGGCCAAACAGTTGGAGCCATGTTTTGCCTGTGGCTAACGCCACCGCCGCGCAGCGAAACCCTTTTCGCACCTCCAAGAAACGTGTCCGCTTCCAGGACCACGCCGAGGAAACGCCAGAGCAGAACGCGCCCCTCTGCGGCACGGTCGACTCTGTGAGTCGTACACCCGAGGAACCGGACCCGCCGGAATCGGGACAAGGATTCCCAGAGCCCTGGGTGGAGGAATTCCTGGAACAGGAATTGGGAAAAACTTTGAGAATCTGGCCGGAGTATCCGCCATCGCGGAACACCGGCTCATAATGCGCAACGACCGCCCGATAAAACAGAGGTATTTTTCACGAAATCAGGCCATAAAAGCCGTCATCGATAGGCAGATAGACGAGCTCCTTAGGGACGGCCGCATCGTGCCGTCTAGAAGGCCGCATAGTGCCCCCATTGTGATCGCGGCCAAGAAGAATGGTGATGCTCGGATGTGCATCGACTACAGGCAGCTCAACGAGAACTCTGTACCGGATGCGTACCCGCTGCCAAGGATCTAACACCTTGGACTTGAAGAATGGATACTGGCAAATTCCCGTAGCTCTGGAGAGTCGGGAATGTACGGCTTTCACGGTTCCTGGCCGGGGCCTATTCCATTGGCGAGTGATGCCATTTGGACTCCACTCGGCGCCAGCGACGTTTCAGCCGGCACTGGACACGGTCATCGGTCCGGACATGGAACCGAATGCGTTCGCCTATCAGGACGACATCATCGTCATCATGTCAACATTGGAGGAACATGTGGAAAACTTTCGAGAGGTGTTTCGCCGACTATGCAAAGCCAACCTACGGCTGAACAGGGATAAATGCCACTTCTTTCAACGGCATATCGCATACTTGGGACACGTGATCAGCGGGGAAGGAATCCATACGGACCCCGACAAGGTAGCCGCGATCCGTGAGCTGCAGCCGCCAACTTGCCTGAAGGAACTTCGGTGATGCCTGGGCATTGCATCGTGGTATCGTCGATTTGTTCCCAACTTCGCCGATGTTGTGGAGCCGATGACATAGCTGCTGAAAACTCGATTGACGGAGGCACCGGTTTTAGTCTGCCCGGACTTTGAGCTGAAATTTGTGCTGCAGACGGACGCCAGCGAATACGGCATCGGAGCCGTACTCACACAAACCATCGAGGGACAAGAACGAATGGTGGCCCATGCAAGCCACCGCTTAAATAGTACAGAAAGGAATTACTCGGTAACCGAGAAGGAGTGTCTCGCCATCGTATGGGCTGTAAGGAAGATGCGGTGTTACATCGAGGGATATCGATTTGGATCATCAGGCCTTGAAGTGGTTGAACTCCATTGGCAACCGAACTGGGAGAATCGCACAGGTACCAGGGGCAAACTGCAAATGGCTCGCAAGGATGTTGAAGAAGGTTCAGACCGAACCAGCCAAGTTCTCGGACTACAGGGAGGAAAGCGGACAACATAGCGGAGTACACACCATGGAAGCTGTGTGTAGGAGCGGATTATCGCCATCGTGTTATACAGGAGAATCACGATATCCCCACTGCCGGTCATTTGGGAGTCCGGAAGACGAGCAACCGCGAATTTCGTCACCCCGCTACCGCGTTCAAAATAAGGGAACAACATGCTTTTGGTCTTTCTTGATTCTTTCAGCAAATGGGCCGAGGCAGAATCCAACAGAGAGGGCAAATCGGACGATTCAGACGATGATCGCCCAGTATCTGGATGGGAACAAACAAAACGCGTGGGATAAGCTGCTCCCAGAGAAATCGCTGGCCATAAACAGCAGTATCTCCGACACAACGGGATTCAGCACAGCATTTCTGGTTCAAGGGAGAGAACCTCGGCTACCTCACGCTCTCTATGATGAAGTTACTCCGGGACGTGGAATCCCCGAGGTAGCCCCACCGGAACGTAGTAGACAGCTGCACTACATCTTCGAGGTCGCTAGAAACAACGCCGACCGAGCATCGGCTGATCAGCGAAGACACTATCTCCGCCGACGGGAATGGAAGCCGCCGGTGCGATCACTAGTGTTGGTTCGACGCCACGCCTTGTCGAGTGCCACCGAAGGATTCGCAGCAAAATTGGCAGCGAAATACGAGGGCCGTTTAGGGTCGCCAAATTCCCTTCACCAAACATTGTGCAGCTGCACATACCGGGCAGTCGCCGACGGCGGACAGCCAGCCTGAACCAGATGAAACCGTATCACGGCGAGGAAACCGATACGGAGGAAAATGAAATCGAGGAGGCCGCCCCGACCAGTGGAAACAACTCCACGCTCGGAGGACGAAGCTAGACGGTACCACCGTCTGATACTCTGACACAGGGGTTAGAGCTCACGAAGTCACTTGATGACGGGTGCGCCCGTCCAACACTCCGCTCCCCATTGGGGAAACCAGTAAACGCGAACACAGGACAGATTAATAGGTCAGATTTTTCCACCGCGGGGGAAAACGTGGCTACGTTGAGACTAGATTTGACACACCGCTAGGTAGGGATTAAGAAACTTGGAAATATTAATCATTCCTTTTCACACAGTAAACCCAAACGATGGCAGGACGTGGACGAGGTTTACCCTTGTTTTTGTGGCCGGCCGGACGGCCGCTCACTCGAGTGGCAAGGAGGACAACCTTCCATCCAATGAGTGGCGATAAGGCAGGGTTGACGCGGTGTTTCCAGGATCCGATGGGCATGTCCGCGTGGGCGACATCCGCACTCCGCGAGGCCTCATCAAACGGACCGTTGCCAAGGTCGTGTGCTTCCGATGGAAGCGTCAACCTGCCTATAGTAACAATGCATTCTTCCGCTCCAAGGTTCCTATCCACTGAGTCGTCTCGTAGCTCTGACCGTAATTCCAAGTCGTAGTCCACACCATTATTAATAACGTTGTTTATGTTTCTACATCATATTTCCGTTAGTCGTATTCCATTGAAGAAGTGTCGCCGTTTTCTGCGGCTAAGCGCCGAGAAGCGGCTTCGGGCGGTTCTCGTCAACCGCTATTGCTTCAGCTGATTGGCCCACGAGCACTCCGACGGATCGTGTCGGCGAGGGGACCGCTGCAAGACGTGTGGGCAGGATCACCATTCACTGCTGCACATCGTGGAAGAGCCGCGGGCTCGGCGCAAGCCACGTCAGGGGGAGCACCGGTCACGGAGGGCTGGAGACAGCACGCGGAGCGCGTCAGCTTTGTCTCGGCTTTCGTCCGCCACTTTCCGGCACTCACAAGCCGCTCAATGGCCGGCGCCGTCTCGGCGCTCATCGGCAACTTCTTGGGATTCTTCCGTCACTGCCCGGCGGTCTTCAATCTAGCCACGCTTATCGTCCGCCACTCATCGATTGCCGTTAACCGATCGTCCGCCCGCGCCAGCCGCGCCTGGGAAATTTTCCGCCTTTCGTCAAGGGCCCCCGCAGGACCTGCCAACCCTGTCGTCGTTGCTGCAGCGGAATAGCGTCAACGTTTTGCCGACTGCGTTGGTGCGTATTGACACCGGGACCCTGTTCCTTGACACGGGGGCCCTCATTGATCCGTGTACACCCTCGAGTTGTATTGATGCGTCGTTAGCGGCATGTTTCCGTCTGCCTACCACCAGCGTGGGGGATGAGCAAGTTTGTTCCGCTACCGTGGGGTCCAAAACCGACGATAGAGTGCGGCTGGACGTAATTTTCAAAATTGAGCCTCACGTGCGCGTTTGTACGCCGTCCCGTGAGCTAAGCGACGCGGTGCGTGCCCACTTCCGAGGCATCACCCTTGCTGACGACCGTTTTTATTTGCCAGCCACGAGTTCCGCGGTCCTGGGCGCAGACTTGTATCTGCGTATTATGCAGCCGGGCTTCCTGAAGGTGCAGGACGGACTTCCAGTGCAGTGGTCCAAAGCACCGTTTTCGGATGGGTCGTATCCGAGCCTGCCACCAACCTTAACGACGTGGGACCTATTGCAACCCGAGTGATTGCAAGGGGGGCGGAATGTTTGGGTGAGGGGCCCACTGTCCAGCCGTGGCTCACCAAACTTTAAGAGCGCACCCGCGCTCGGCCCCCTTCCGCTCGCGCGCTCGCTGTCCGCCACTCGGGCCCGCTCCCATACTGTTAAGTTTAGCTTATCGGTCGGGAGCGCGGCCCTTATATTAAGTTACATTAGTTCAATGTATGAAACGAACGACAATACATGCGACTGCACTTAAATTATAGCATTGAGTGGGCACATCTTCTTCCTCCCAGAATTTAGTGAGGAGCTGATCCAATGAGTCATTAAGGCTGGGGGCAATTCGGGTGAATAAAACGGACACGCTGCGGGGGCTAGCCGGATATAAGGGGCCTGTCAGCACCCATCCATAAATTGTCTCCTGACCGAGAAGTGACCCGCAGATGTTAGCCTTGGAATTGCCGAGGAGAATGGACGGAAGAATGTCAGCTCCTATTAACACGTCGACCTGGGAGTTCTCAAAGACTTGGGATCCGCCAAAGGAATATTATATGCCGCGGATTTTACTCACATCTTCATTATTTGATGCATTTATTTGTGCCCCCAAGACTCTTTGCACATCCCTTTCTTGTCGGAGGAACAACTGCATGTCGTATCCTTCCTTGACTGGGTCTTCGTTTTCTACATAAACTGAGAAATTGACATTAAGATACTGGGACTATAATGAGTTTATTGAATCCCTTGTTATGGCCCTTCCGGTCTCGGAATATTCTTTCAGGGCCCGTTTGATTGATTCAGCAATCGCCCTTTGTCGCCGACATGCTGCTTTCAGCTTGCTTGCAGGTTGCGGTAAGCTTGCAAAGTCTGCATTTACCAGGTCATTGCTCGAGGTTGCCTTTTCGTAGGCATTGCACGAGGTTTGAGCCAATGGATCGATTATGATAGTTCTGTATCTGTCTTATGGCTCAAGACAGTCTACGTAAAACTTTAAATATTCTTCTGGAATATTTTTGTCATTATCCGCAAATTGATTCCATACTTCATCGATTGCGGCCAACTTTGTTTTATAATACGTTGGATTTTTTTTTTTGTTCACTGAGTCTTTCTTATAGTTGCGGATGAGCTTCGAGATCTCTTGACTGATCTCTTCCTGCAAGTCTAACGCTTCTGTGTATGCTTGCTCCTCCTTGTTAGACATATTGAAAATTGTTTTTAATTCCTACCGTTGGGAGTGTTTTATTTGCTTTGACAGATGGATACGCTCTATTCGCAGCCGTGGTCAATTACTAATCTCCTATTTTTCAAAGCAAAAGTGGGCCATTATATGGTACGGTACGACAATTTTATTACCAATTAATTTTTGTACCTGTACCTGTTTTTCGTCTTTTCGACTTTCTATGGTTTTTTTATAAACAGGTTTAGCATCCTTCAATCTCAGTTTTTGTTTATAAAAATTATTGCTAGTTATTGATTTGGTTTCTAGTCCTTATATGTCGCTATATAGAGTTGTTATGTGTTTTTTAAATTGTGGGGGACATCTTTTCGAAAGTTATAATAATACAGATGACGATCTTCTACTATTTTGTTGTTCGAAAGTGTTTCAAATTTTAGATCATTAACATTTATTATCTGATCGGTCGGTACTGGTTGGACAAATGCATTTTTGGCAACTGTGTTTGCAATATAAATACAATTTTTAATTTCCTGATTGGGAATTAGTACACTATCTTCATTTGATGATAGGTGAATATTTCAGACAACTTGAGATCTTGCTGGAAGAATTATAGAGTTGTTGTCAGAACTGTATTGTGAGAATGCCTCTAGCCAGGATGAACCTCAGCGGCCCAGAGTCTCTTTACAGAAATATTTATATTTATTATTGGAGGTGCCGTTGTTGGCGAGATTATTAGGGATGGGTTTTCATGGCGAGAGGATGCAAAATTTTATTGCCCATTCCAGGCGGGAAAATGCTACCGGCCCGGGGTTGCCCTGCGGTTGGTAATTGCGGCACGAAATAGAATCCCAAGTCCAAAAAAAAGATGAGGCGGTTCCACTTCACGATATAATCTCCTTTTATTCACTTCAAGTTTGATTTTATTACAAACTTAAGCCTACAAGAAAAAAGAGCCCGGGACCGCAGAGTGGTGGGTTTCGCCGGAGAGGGAGAGCCAACGGAGAGCGGGAGTGCATGCGGGAGTGCAAGCGCCAGTGCAGCACTCGCTCTCACACTGCCGCCCACAGCAAATCAGGTCTACTCCTCCTTGCACACTCCGGAAACGGTCCATCCGAAAACGGTGCTCTGAGCGACGGGCAGCCCATCTTCCAGCTTCAGGAACCCCGGTTGGATCAGCTTTGGGAACACGTCTGACCCCAACGCGAGGGAAATGGTCGATGGGCGATGGAACAGCTCGTCTGCGAGCCGGATGTCGTCGAATCTCGCCCGGATGGTGTCGCTCAGAGCTCGTACGGGCGTTCGAATCTTAAGGCTGGGATCAAGCCTTAATACGACCTCCAGCCGGAAGTCGCCCGTGCGGGATCGGAGGATCGCCGTGCAGACCTCATCCTCGCCTGCCTGCGTGATTGGCTGCCGGTATGTCGCCGCCAACGACCGGTCGATGCTGCTAACCGGCATGCACGGGTCGATCATGGCCCCCATCTCAAAGGTCGTGCTCCCGGTGTCGAGCAGCACGCACGCTGTCGGGAGGATGTGCACCAACTTCTGTCTCAGATAGGCAGCCACGGTCGGAGATGGAGTGGGGGCCGCCGCCCGAGCTGGCCCTTTCGGGACGGGATGGCCAGCCGGAGATGGAGTGGGGGGCGCCGGACGAGAACGCTCCCTGGAGACGGGCTGACGAGCGGTGGGCTCCGGACGGGGACGCGAGGTCGACGGCAGCTCCTCGTGCATGTGAAGCAGGGTGTGGTGGTCTCTTCCACACTTCTTGCAGAATCAGTGCTGCGGCAGGTCCCTCCAGAATGCTCGTGAGCGAGGCAATTCGAGCAGTACTTATTGATAAGTACTGCCCGAAGGCGCTTTTCAGCGCTCAATTTGTGGAACCTCTTGCATTTCCGAAGAGGATGGATGCCCCGGCAGACTCGGCAGCGGTAGGATTCAATACCTCGAGTACGTCTGCGATCCAAATTCTGGGCTGTACGTGGGCGTGGCACCATGATGTTGAAGTGGTTCTGCGAGGAAACGAAGAGAAAAAATAAATTAATACAGACGTAGATGGTTAATGGCTGGAAGTAGCCGGTTCCTTGCTCTCCATAGGGAGGAGGATAACCTTATGCACAGGGCGTTTTATTGTGCCGCGCGCCGTACGGACTTCGGCCACTCGAACTCGGCCATCGGCTCCAGGGAAAACAGAAACAATTCTGCCGAGCCGCCATTCATTCGAGGGCAAATTGTCCTCCTTGACTACCACCATATCGTCAATTTGGATGTTTCGGGTCGGAAATTGCCATTTGTTGCGTTTGTGGAGTTCTTTGAGATACTCCTCTTTCCACCGCGCACTAAACTGCTGATGTTGGGCCTTCAAATGTTGCCAGCGATTGATTATCGACTTGGCTTCGCCTTTTATCTCAGGCTCAGGCCGATCAGAAAATGACCAGGCGTGAGGGCTAGCAGATCGGAGGGATCTTCAGACATCGGGGAGAGAGGTCTGGAGTTGAGGCAAGCTTCGATCTTGGCTAGAAGAGTCGCAAGTTCCTCAAAGGTATACTTGCGGGTAGCCGTGGCTTTGTGGAAAAGAGTTTTGAAACTTTTCACCCCTGCTTCCCACAGACCACCCATATGTGGAGCCCCGGGCGGGATGAAACGCCATTCAAGTCCCTTATGGCTGTATACATCAGTCACGGACTCTTTGACGGATTGAAGGTCCGAGAAAGTCCCGAGAAAGTAGCGCAGCTGCCCCCACAAATGTCTTGCCATTATCAGAATAAATCCGCCGAGGGCACCCGCTCCTAGCTACGAAACGAGCAAGGGCTGCTAGGAACTTTTCGGCGGTGAGATCGGAGGTCGGCTCTAAATGTATAGCCTTCGTGGAAAAACACACAAATACACATACATATCCCTTGGTAAGGAGACATGCTCTTCCGGTATAGTTTTTGATATCGAACGGCCCGGCATAATCAATGCCCGTATATGTAAAGGCCCGCGAGAA